>PVJX010013974.1:0-45999 GCA_004027295.1 Dolichotis patagonum
GTATTTGTTCATCTGAGAACTGTGTATTCATTTCAGATGCTCATTTTTGGATTGAGTCTTCAAATTTCGAGGGTCTGAGTTTTTTTAATTCTTTATAAGTTCTAGAAAGAAGTCCTTTGTCTGAGGGACAATCCATTAAGATTTTTTCCCAATTCATGGGTTTTCTTTTTGCTCTGCTGGAAATCTCTTTTGACATGCAGAATCTCTTTAATAAGATATGGTCCCAGTTATTGATTCTGTAGTTGGTCCGAAGGTTGTGGGTTATTGTTAAAGTGCTGGTTTTAATTTAACAACTGCACAGTGGCACACACTTGCATTCTCAGTCTGGCAGGCTGAGGCAGGAGGATCACAAATTCCAGGCCCGACTTTTCCTTTCCACCCTCTCTGCTCCACCATGGGCTCTTGCCATGCGGTGCTGCTTCACTACAGGCCCAAAGCAGTGGAGTCACTGGTCATAGACCGCAACCTCCAAAATTCTGAGCTGCAATGAACTTTTTCTCTTTGTAAGTTGGTTATTTCAGATGCCTGTTACACCATGAAGAAGGCTAGCTTGGTCAGCAAGTCCACATGGGGAAGAGATGATCACGGTGCCCATCCCATCCCAGGACTGCAGCATCCTGGCCTCAGCAGTCACACAGGGGGGCAGATGACAGCAGTGATAGAGAGCTTGAGGTCTCAAGCTCATCAGCTTTCGGTGTAGCTGGCGTAAGCTGTGCGGGGCTGTGCCTGCTGTCTCTGTGACAGCTGCCCTCAGTGAACCCGAGTGCTGACGTCTGTCCCCACCTGCTCTCACTAGCATATCCTGCAGCCTCTGGTGCTCTGCTGTCTCCTGACTCTTCTCAGCAGATGCCTCTACCACCCTCTGCCTCTCAGGTAAACCTGCCATCTTGTGAATAAGCATCAGCCAGGCATTCTCAATATTAAATACATAATGGAATAATAGAAAACAAGGGCTTGCTGGAAAGAACTGGTGCTTGTTTTCTTCCGCCATGACAAGGCAGACATATCTTGATCGGCTGACCCTCGATGCAGGTCCACCCTAGATTGAGATCCCCTTGGCAGGGACAGTCTCAGCCGTGGAAGGTGACTCGGTCTTTCATCTTGGCCCACACAGATGGACCATCTGACTTTAGTCCCAGACAGCACCTTTTTATCTTAATCCACTTTCTTCAGGAGACCTACTTGAATGCAAATATACTCTCTGCGTGTCAGGGCAAATGGATTGTCTTGTGTTTCCTTTCCTCTCACTCTATAGCTGTTAGCACAAAAGGCTTCTGTGGCCTCGAAAGTGAGGCATTCTTCCTCACCAGGAAGCAGATAGTGGGCATTGGCTAGGTGCTCTCTAACACAACCCAGTTCTGATTTGATCTGCCAGGACATGGGGCAGGTCATGTGGATGGAGGGCTCGGTCCCTGACTCTGCTGCTTCCTTTTCAGATGTCAGGGGCAAGCCCCAGATGGTTTGACTGCTGCTTTTCTGAATTGTGTGGCTGTGAACCAGGGTTCCCGTGGTCCCCTTTGTGGGTTCATTTGATTTGCTCGAGTGACTTGCAGAACTCAGACACAAAGGATGCCAATGAAGAAATACCCGAGTTGAGGTCTGGAAGGTGGGGCCTAGGGCTTCCTCCCTGGCCCTGCCCCAGGAACCTCTGTGCATTCCACTACTCAGAAGCTCCTGGATTATGCAAACTTCACTGTGTAGGTATGACTGCAGTGTGGGCAACTGTGGTGAGATGTGATTGAACGAAAGGGATGACCCAGGGCTAAGAGACAGGGCGGGAAACACAGCAGGCTTCTCTGTGCAGCCTCCCTCCCTCCTGAGCAGAGGGCAGGATCCTCTGGAATGGGGAGGGTCTGGTGACCTTCTGTGGGACCAGCCAGCTCCAGACTGAAAAACCAGGGAGGGGTACAGTCTCTCTGACCTACCTTCTGAAAGAGAAATTCTAGTTTCTGCAGCATGTCTTGAGAGGTAGTTATGAATCGTGAACTATGGATGAAAATTGGAATGTATGCAATGGTCACTATGCAGCTAAGCTGACTTTTTCCGTTTATTCACTGGTAGTAAGTCTCCATTTAGAATTAGGCGTTAATTTTAATATATTCATTTCCTGTGAGTGAGATTTATGGGGTTCAAGACCTGAGAACTCCTATGGTAAATGCTAATAGCAAGCATTTACATAGCACTCAATATGTAAAATACCCTCTTATATATATTTTACATATTAAAAGACAAACCTTTATTTTCCTTTGCACTGTGGAAGAAACCGAGGACCAGAGATACTTAGTAATCTGTCCAAGGCCCTACAGTATTTTGTTTCAGCTTGTTCCTACTTGGTAAGTTCTGGAGATGGACCCTGGGAACCCATCATGGTGCAGAGAAGCTGAAAGAGCCCACCTAACCCACTGACCCAGGCCCTCTGCCTATCCCTTGATGGATGCAGGAGAGACCACCTTTGAGTCTTTAAGAGCACCCTTCCAGCTCTGCAGTGTGAACATTCCCATCTCGGCACTGTCTGGCTTCTTTGGCTTCTGGGAACTAAACAGGTACCAATTCTGGTACCAGCTTCTTGCCTCCTGGCCAGGAGGCACAGCCTGGGCGTGAGGACACATCCCTGCCTGGGACAAGCTGTTGTATACAGGACCTGCTTGCCCAACAGATGAATCCTGTCCTCCCTGCAGAGTTTTCTTTGGAGCTGGGTTATCCTTACACTGCCCTATTATTCCACTTCATTGAGCTCTTCATTTCTGAGGCGAGGCCTCTCCGGGACTAATGCAATGGGATGGCTGTAGAGTAGCGGTTAAAATAAAGAGCTGTGCCTCTTCACTCTTAGGCTGTTGTCCTCTTTGGCTCTTGGTGCTGCTGGTTCCTTCCTGGGGTCTCCAGTGCTGCCTCTGTGAGCTGCCTTTGAGAGCTTCTACTTCAGAAACTCCAGGCTGAGGAAAAAGGCAACAAAGCACTTTCCAGGGCTATGACAAGGCCTCCCTGAAGAACAAAAATAGCTTCCAAGGCAGAGGAGGGATTGACATCCTCGTGTATGTTCGCAGTCTGCCACCTCAGGTTAGGTTTTAGTGCAGTAGATGGATGGCAGCCTGGCTGTGCCAGGAAACGCACTGGGTGAAGGCAAGGGACCTCTGAGTCGCCCCCTGCTCTTCCTGGTAAAACAAGAAGACAAGACATTTGCAGAGACAGAGAGGAGGTTCTGCCACAGAGGGCCAGGCTGCTGCTTTGTGCGTGTGTGCCGAGGGAAAGGCAGGAGCTATCTAATCTCCGCAACACGTGGTGACCCAAAATGTCCATGATTGTGTCCACAGCATCAAAGCATTCAGTGACCTTGTTATTAGTATTACTATGTCAAAAGACACCCTCAGCCCTCCTCGCCAAGATGGCGCACAGAGCAAAGAAGGAAGCTCGTGCACCATGTCCAGAAGCCAGAGCCAAAGCAAAGGCCTGAAGGCCAAGGAGGCCACCCTGAAAGGTGACCACCAACAAAGGAGATCTGCACATTGTCCACCTTCTAGCAGCCAAGACATGTGGCTGTGGTATTAGCCCACATACTTCCTGGAGAAGCAGCCTCAGCATTGTGTTGTCATCAGGTCCCCAGACCCTTGTGTGGGCTGTGGAGAAGACAGAAAACAAAAACACTCTTGTGTTTGTAGTGGATGTGGAGGCCAGCACACAGCAGACCAAACAGGCTGTGAGACTGTGACCTCAGTGTGACCACGGTCCACACTCTGATCAGGCCTGATGCAGGGCAGAAGGCAGATGTCTCACTGGCTGCTGACTGGGATTCTCTGGATGTCACCAACAAAACTGGGACCTCCGGAGCCGAGTCCAGTTGGCTAATTCTAAACAGATGTTTTTCACCATAAAAAATCCTTCAAATTTGTCTAGTCTTGGCACATGGGTCCCGTAAGGCAAAGGTGTGTCACGTTTCCATTTTTGGAGACTAGTTTTAGAGAATATGAATACATAATAGAAAGAGTATCCCCTCCTGTCTCTCACTGTGTGAGTCTGACCGCTGTGTGGGGTGGGCACCTCTGTCCCTTGGTCATTGGCAGGTCTAAAATGGGTGAAGCCAAAAGAAGAACGTCCAGTTTTCCCTATAGTTTAGGGATAATCAGTCCCCTCCTCCTTCAGGGACTCATGTTAGAGTATCCTTAATCCCTTCACACAATTTCAAAACAAAATTTGGGAATCTGCATGTAAAATTGCTCCCTCTGAATTGGCACCTAAATGTAATTGATGATTCTCCCAAATGGGCAACAGGTAGTGTGGCAGCAACCCAGTTGTGGTTACATCACGGCTGTTCCTCTTACACGGGACTGTGACAAACCATTAAGAAAAATACAGCACTGTTGTTGAAAATTCTGTTAACATTTTTGTCATATGAAATATGTGAAATGGCCCTATAAACCACAAACTTTTTCTGTTTTGAAACTTTGGAACCCAATTTAGCACTTTTATTAAACACTTGTTGAGAGTCTTGGGCAATTTTTTCTTGTCAACATCTGTCACTTTTAGCTTTGTTAACTCCTATTCTTCCAAAATTGACTGCTATGTCTAGATCATTTAAATATATATACATATATGTGTATATATATCTATATATCTATATCTATATCTATATCTATATCTATATCTATATCTATATCTATCTATCTATCAAAGAATGTAGAAGACCATTGAAAACATGGAAAATTTAAGGGTACTTTGGTTGCACTAAATTGAAGCTGAAGACATAAATTTTACTTCTTTTCTCTATGTCATTCCTGTTTTTGGTTTGGATATTTGTTCCACTTGCAGTGCCATGGAATCACTGACGCATGAAAACATCAGATGAAAGGGTCTTGACCCTCTGGGGACACCTGCCCGTGGAGCCACTTTATCTGTTGGCTTCTAGACAGGACTGCCAACTATAAAGAGGCTGCTGCCTTAGAGGACAACTTAACTACTGGGAAAGTCATTCTCAGGCTTGCATTTCTTGCTTTCTAAATTTCTCCCCTGAGTACTGTGTGACAAAGAGAATGAGAGTGGGTAATTTGATTGAGTAACTTGTTATGGGTTATGATTGTGTTTAAGACTTTAAAACTATCTCATCTCATTTGATCTTTGCAAGAGTGTTTTAAGGGATGCGCCCATAGCCTAACTTTACTGGTGGGAAAGTGGAGAGGCGGCGAGGAGGACAGGACTTGACCAGTGGGCTGGGGCGTCCTGATCCTGTGACTCCGAGCTCTGCTGCCCCTCTCACTTTGCCCTGCCTCATACCCTGCTGGCCTTTTTCTCATGTCTGTTTTATCCTATTCCTGGAGCTAAGGCCCAGTGTCCCTTAGCTATGAGCCAACTTTTCCAACAGACTTACAATGCGACCTTTCTTCCGCTAGCTCTGGATGAGGTGTTAAAATGTTCTAAGGGGCACAGTACCATTTTTGCCAGTTTGTGTTTTTCAATCAATATCCTTCAGGATTTCACCTTTCCATACACATAATTGGTGCTAATTGATAGCTGTCCTATCTCATAGTTTCCAACTTACTTATTATTATTTTTTTAACCAAAGAGAGGCATCTTAGTTGCTTTTTGTTTCTGGGCCAAAATACCCAACACCCGCAAGTTAAAGGAGAAAAGGTTTAAGTCAGATCACCAATTTGTAGACATTTCAGTCCACAGTCAGCTGGCTCCAAGGCAGTGGATGGCAGAGGAGAAACAGTTCATGGTGGGCCAGTGGACTAATTTAGCTATCACACAATTAACCCACATTCACACACACTTGCTCCACATGCACACCCCCTAGACCAAGCCACCTCTGAAAATCCTCACTTGGCACAGCCCGAGGCTCCGGAGAGATGTCTGGGAACGAGCTGCAGCAGTGGGCCATGGAGGGATGGCTGAGCGTAGCCGGACGGCTTGTTCTATACCAGCCTCTCCACCGAGCAGCCCCGTCACGTCACTGCAAGTAGTGTGCCTGACCTCTGTGTGTCTCAGAACCGTCCTCGATATGATGGATGTGATGATAGTACTTCACTGGGTTATGAAAGTTGAATTAATACTCATAAGCACCTAGAACAAAGCCTGGCATGTAGCAAGTGTTCAGTAAATGTTATATGCAAATTGAATCCATACCATTGAGAAAAATGTTAAACAGTGGGTTGACGTTACATACACGTTTAAATTGGGCAGATCCAACCATATGGATCTCTTTGTGTGTAATTGAAAATACAGAAAGTTTCATTTTGCATGCATTCCTTATTTTGTAATATTCATCATTTAATATATTACAGAGTTCTAAGTATGTGTTTCTTTATTGGGTTAGATATGTAAAAACATGAACACCATACTTTATGGGCAATTTAAAGATTTTCATGGGAAATTTGGACTGAAAATAATTTTTTCCTTTCTTATTGGCTTTATAGCCTAACTGCTTTACAAGTTTTGGCTGAGTCCATATTAAAGATCTGTAATAAAACCATTGCGTTTCTTGGGGTGACTGGCTACGCCTTAGGTGTTCCACACACCTTGCAAAGCTGATTTACCATGGAGAAACCAATCCCAGAGTGTCTTAGTACTCTTAGCTGTTGTATAGCAGGAAGACAGATACCCATTCTTTGATTCTTTGAGCAATAGCTACACCAGTTATTGGAAACTACTGACCTAACAGTAGGGCCAGCCAAGTCTCCGCCTTCTGAAGAAAGGTTTGGTGTGAGATAATTATAGCACATGGATGGCAAGATAAGCATGTTACTAACAGCACCAATACAGCGGTTCCTGGACCTCAGGCTCTCAAATAGGGCAGTGTTTGGGGTGGGTTTACTAGGCCAGAAAGGCAGAAGAGCCAAGGGAACATGCTGAGAAGGAAAAGTATGAGGCTGGAGGACTCAAAAGTATGTTAGGGGTGAACAAGGAGTTTGTGTGACGTAGTGGGAAAGGGAGGAGGCAGAAAGAAGGGTTAGATGGTGGAGGCCTCTTGGACAATCTTCAGGCTTCACCTGAAGCCTCCATCCCTCAGGTGACTGGGAATTATTGTTCAATTTAAGCAGAAGAAACTGTTTTTGATTATTGATTGGTTATTTTGTGTTCCGTTTTCATCTAAATATAGAGGTATACTTGAGTAATTACATTCCATCAACTATAGTTTCTGGAAGGATCTTATTCAGGTTCTTTGCTGCTCTTTGGAAATGAAACTAAGGAAAGGAGTCTGAGTGTGACTGTGTGTGAATATGTGTAGGCCTGTGTGTCTGTGCTTGCCCATATGTGCACGTGTAAGCTATAGTTGAAAGGGACTGAGACTGTGGTTCATTGGTTCAGCATTTTCCTAACATGAGAGAGGCCTTGGGGTCCATCCACAGCATTGCTAAAATGTTTTTAGTTAAAAGTTCATAACGAAATAGGAACACATGACGTTAGGTTACCTGTTGGGGAAGAATAGACAAACGTATTTCTTACATGTTTCACAACTGATTGAACATAAAAGTTGAATTATCTTTGTCAGTAATTACAGTAGCTAACATTTATAGTGCTACAAGGTCTGATTGAAAAATGTAGCGAATATTCATCTTTTTGAGGTTTTATTACAGTAAAAGGCAGGTTGCCATTAACCTCAAAACTCTTTCCCTCTCCTTTGGAATGAATTTGTCCCATTGTTCTGGCCACTTTCTACTGCAGGTCTGGGGACCTCTTTTGTGTCTCCAGTCACACAGGCAGCCCTGAATCAATTCGAAATGTTTAATTTTTGTGATCATTTTGACTTTGGGGAAGCTGCAGATTCACATGGTGCCAGATTCAGTGAATTAAGGCCATGAGGACACAGTAATGTTTTTACAAACCTGCCTTTCTGTGGGATGGCATTTGGCAGCAGTAGTCACTATGTTTTTGGCCACACCTCATAAAAGACTTTCAGAACTGCTTCAGAACATGTAAGGACCACAGGATAAGTATATTTGAGGTGATGGGGAGTATTTTGAGGGGGATTATTAGCAATGTGTCTTTCACTCTAATTATTTTAATTTAAATATTTGTTGAATATTTTGATTACCCTTTGTAATAGTGCTGCACATTCTAATGCCCTTAGGAAAGTTAGCTCATTCGATCCAGAAGTTAGTTATCTAAGTAGCTTCTGTATATTACCAACTGTGCAGAAAAACCCAAAGGACCGAAGGCAAATATCTGCAAGTGCTAGGGAGCAGAGGAGACAGGGCGGGAGCCCAAGGTCTGCCTCCTGAGCCTGCCCAGGTGTCCTCCAAGCTACCTGGCATCTAATTCAGGGATCTTTGTTTGGCAAATGGCGTGTTTGGCAGGGGCAAGGGGGGCTGGTGGCAGGAAGTGAAGCCTTGGGATTGCCTTTTCTGGGTGTGTTCCTATTTGGTCCTAAGAGTTTAAGGACTATTATAGTCAACTAAGCATTTTACTTTTTAAGCAAGGTGGGTAGTAGCCTTCTTCCTCAGGGACACATAGAGCTGATAACGATCTGAAATAAAGTTATTAGCCGCCAATGCATTTAAGTTTTGCAGTAAAATTAAGCTGTTCAGTAAAATTACTAGCTCATTAAAGGAAACAGGATCATTAATGTTTCCCCTGAGTAACTGATGCTTTTGTTTAAAAGATGTTTTCTTCACAATAACCCAACATTGTTGGTTCATAGAACACAAATTATGAAAAAAATACATCAGCAAAAACAGGAAAAGCCACTCGTCATCTCGTCATCCAGCAGTTGCCATTGTTGACTTTGGATCATTCATGTTAAATATTACCTGTCACCAGCGTCTCCTTGCGCTTCCCCAGAATCTGTTGGTTTGCATTGGCCTTTTGTTGGATTAGGACAGTGAGCCATACTTGTGTGATAGGCAGATGTGGATGATATGATGGCCAGAAAAAGAGGGACCCAGGGTGTGGAAATTTGCATTTTCTGTTTCTAGGATAACCATTTATTAACATTAAGAGAGATGTCATTTTCCATCCTGCCTGAATCTGTTTTCTGACCCTGGGACCAAATGTTGAGATTCCTGGTGGTGAGCAGAGCCTTACTTCAGCTTTTTAGTTGCAGACAGACCTACAGGATTATTTCTGTTCCTCCAGTCTACATGTCTCTGATTCTTTAGTGATACAAATATTGAGCAGTCACAAAAGACAGAAATGAGAAAAAAATATGTGTGCCGAAGTGCTTTCTACTGACAAAATCCTTGAAACCTTGATAGTGCCTTTTCAGAATGAAACATGCAGTAATAGATTTCTAGATCATTCACTTTGTTATGTAACATCAATAATTGAATTAGAGCAGTGTATCTGTGTTTCTTTTGAAATGTCAATTCTAACTTGTCTTTTGAAACTTCTGTCTTTCCAGCAAGGTCTAGGGTAGAATGTTGTCAGTATTGACCTAATTACTTATTTTGTATTAATCCTTATTTATCCGGGGCTTAGGTGATGAGATGTGACTTAATTCTATTTACCTATCCTTGGGCTGTGGTAAGCAGGAGACACAGGGCTCTTTTTATCCTGATCATCCTTGGCCCTATTTTTCTCCACTCAGTAAAATCTGTCACCATGGGCTTGACATATGTCTTTGAATACCCAGGAACCCTCCTGAATTTTTATTTTTATTTTGTAGTGTTTGTGTATGTAAGTGCATGCGTGCACATTTGTGGGTTTGTTAATGTTGGCATCGTTTCTGTAGACTTCATTGGAATTACACAAAATTCTAAAAAGAAACTCATAAACCAGTGATTTGTGTTTATGAAAGAAGGAATTGTGAATACCAAGTGCATAATTTTCTAGTGAAAGAAAAGAGATACACTTCTCAATCATTAAACATACTATTCTAAAATGAGCTGTCTAGAACCTGACATGTTCTGACATGACCTGGACAATTGTCCAGTGCTATGCTTTAGCCCTTGCAGTCTGCAGTCTGGTGACCGCAGGCATCTCTGTGTAGTGCGTGCCACTGAAGTCCATCCGGCTGCTCTTAACAGTATAGTCAACGTTAGGCTGACTACGAGAGCAGATCCAGGATCCAATACCTGCCTTAAAATATTTAGATGACATTTATTTTTTAACTGATACATAAAGACACACAATTGTACGTATTTCCAAGGTATTATGACTGCTAAGTTTGATTGTCAACTTCACTGCATTAAGAGATTCCTGGAGAGGTGATGGGATCATGGGGCATCTCACTGATGCTCCTAGATGTTTGCTTTTAGGAGGTGGGGCCCTGTTGGAGGTGCGGCACAGAGGGAACCATTGGCAGGTGCGTCTCTTGCTTGGGCTCTTCCTCTGTGCTCTGCTTTCTGCCTGCCATGAAGTGACCAGTTTTGCTCTAGCCACCTTTCTACCATGTAGTTTCTGCCTTGGATCCAGCAGGTCATAGGCTGAAATGTCTAAAACTGTGAGCCAGAAATAACCCTCTCTTTCTTTAGGTTGTGAGTATCAGGTAGTTCGTCATAGCAAGAGGAGAGCTGGCTGATATTGGTATCCTGTGATGTTGGGATATATAGGTACATTGTGTAATGTTTAAATTATATTAAATATATCTGGCTCCTCCTGCCTTTTTTATTTCTTTATGGTGATAGCATTCAAGATTCTTTACCTTTTTTTGCCCTCGGGTGCTGGGGATGGAACTCAAGGCCTGAAGTATGCTAGTCCAGCACTCTATCATTCTACACTCGCAACTTCTTTTCTAGCATTTTGAAGTATTCATTGTTGCTATCTCGCACTTGTGTTTTTAATTCATATGAGTAGTAGTCCACAGATTCCACTCCATTGCTTACCGTGTTTGGTTCCCATTGTTGCTAACATTAGACCGTGCTGCTCTATTTCATTCTAGTTCATTGTTTCAGCTGTGTCCACCCTATTTTCCTCTTTATTGCCAAGTGATAATATCTGTGTTGCATTCACTCCGAACTGCACAGAGGAACTGGATGACACTGTTTTATCTATCCCTTTATGAATCATTTGGAGGCATTTCTAGGGGAGTGTATATTGAGGAGAAGCATTCAGATATTCAGTTTTACTAAGTACTGCCAGACTGGTTTTTCAGCAAGTATTTAATGCATTGCTTTATGCTTGGTTTTTAGAGGGATTCATGAATAAAAAACAAGAGACTCTTCTCAAAAATTTTCAAATCATATGGTAAGAAATGACAGTAAAGAGAATACATAAATAGTAGTAATAGTATCTATCCATTGATTATTTGCTATGTGCCAGCCATTTAAATGTATCATCTTTGTCCTCCTAATGTATATTAGGCAGCTCCATGTCATTATAATGAAATACCTGAGATAATTAACTTATAAAGGTGAAGGGTTTGTCTTGGGTCACAGTTTTTGAAATTTGGACCCATTGCTTTGGGCTTCTGATGATACAGTGCACTGTGGAGGGAGGGAGTGTCAGGGAACACAAATTGCTTACCTCATAAGCTAGGAAGCAGAAAAGAAGAGCTCAGGGCACCACAGTCCCTTTCAGGTCACACGTATGCATCTTCCACTGGGCTCCTTGCCTGGAAATTCCACCACCTTCCAATAGTGCCACCATGGAAACCAAGACGTTAATGCATGGACCCCTGGGGAGAGTTATACAAATCATAACATAACCCTTTTGGGGCATAATGTTAATTCTGTTTACTGTTAGAGAGGCAAAGTAAATTGCCCAAGGATATAGAACAAGATTGATGTCAGCGCCAAGGTTTAGATCCTCATCACTCTTACTTTAAAGTCTGTATTCTTGCTGCTGTGATGAGTTAGCTCCCAAGAAATGATGTCTGTTTTTAAAGAAGCCCATTGATTATTGACATATAGATGTTTTCATTGGCATGTAGTGAATACTTTTGAGTTATTCATTGAAATATTAATGGCTAAGATTTTTAACATACTATCTGCTTAGTTCTGTTTATGGATTTCTAGTAAAGTGTTCAGTCTCTCCAGTCCTAGGAGTTATGAGGTTATTGTCCTTACCATTATATTTGTATTTTGCTCCTCAGAACATAAGGAGGATGAATAAGTTAGCCAAATCCACACAGAGCTGGATTCTTCAAAGGAAAATTTTCATTTTAAGATTCTTGTAGATTCACATTCAGCTGTAAGAAATAACTCAGGGTGTCCCTTAGCAAGATTCTCCAACTGCTGACATCTTGCAGAACTGTAGTACGGTACGCGCCTTGCCAAGGTACTGACACTGACATCAAATCGAGACACAGAAGCTTCCAGGATCCCTCAAGCTGCCCTTTAGCAGCAAACCCTTCTGTTCCCACTCCCACTTAACCTCTGTTCTCCATCTCTGCAGTCATTTCAAGAATGTTACATAAGTGGAACCATACGGTATGCCACCTTTTTCAGTTTTGTTTTTCATCCAGCATTCTTTGGAGACTCATCCAGACTGTACGTATCAGTACTTTGTCCCATGTCATTGTGATGTATCCTGTGATATAGATGGGACACGTTTTGAATATTTAGATTTTTGTTTCCGGTTTGGGACTATTAAAATTAAAGCTGCTATAGATCTCTGCACAGGTTTTGAGTGAACATAACTTTTTATTTTTCTGGGATAAGTAATCAGAACTCAATTGAGGAAGGCCTTGTTATTGACCACCAGGGAAAAAAGTCTCAGCTTCCTCATTGGTTTTCTTTGGTACCACCATGATGCAGGGCTTATGCGACACAGTGTGGTACTCCCTGCTCAGGCTTTGCTGATAGGGGTGGCAGTGGGACACAGCTGTGTGTGTGTGTGTGTGTGTGTGTGTGTGTGTGTGTGTGTGGTGTTTGGCTGGTTATTTGAGTAGCTGATGTCACAAAGGTTTTGTTTTGGCTGGGGAGAAAGTAGGCATTTGTTGGGACTCTCTTTGTTTGCACCCCTCGACATTTTTGGATTGCCGCCTTTCTGAGCTTTAAATCTGGAATCCACGAGGCAGAAAGAACACCCCGAGGCTCACTGCCATGTGGTCTCTTGGATCCCAAGCCTCCCAACCCCTGCTCTCCTTCTTGAGCACCTTCTTATGCTTGCTTTTTAAAAAGAAGACAGCATTTTTAGTTGAACCTGGCAAAAGAAAGAGGGAAAAGTATGTCTTGTCCTTTCCTTTTGAAGAAAAGGTGGAGAGCTGGACTTTGAATGCTAACAATGTAGCTCTCAGGCCCTTGTACTTACCTCATTTGTTCTGGGCCTCCTGCCAGGACAGAGAAGTGTGGGCTGGAGTAGTTAGGGAAGCCTTGGCGGAGTAAGTTCAACTTCAGTTGGTCAGGAAATTTAACAGGATTTGAGCAGGTGAGGAAGGAGAGAATTTTTCTTGTTGAATCAAGGTAGGGGGACATGGCAATGGATAGTGTGTGCTTGGAAGATCTGAGGAAACCTTGGTGTATAGCATCAGGGGCTTGTGTAGGAACAAACACCACATCTCCCATCTGGAGGGAGGTGCCCTACTTTAAGGGAAGAGAAGCCCAAGATGGCGGCAGTCAACAGTACCTGCCCTCTCTCCCACTTTGTTCTTTTCCTTCTCTTCTTTTTTTTTCTTCCAAATTTACTGAGATGCAAAGCTTTCTTTTCATGGAATAATAAATTTTCTGAAGAACAAAATTTGGGAGACTCCTCATAAAATAAACAGCTAGAGATAGACTGTACCATTGGGAAAATGGACCTTTACTAGTAGCTTGGGGTGAACAGTGCACATTTCATATGTTCCTGTTTTTCCTCTGTTAGCATTTTATGTAGCAAAAGTAGTACATGTGATTCAGAAACATCTTTAAATTGCAGCTAAGAGGAAAACTAAATATCATCTTAGCCTAACAACCGCTTAGAAAGAGCCTGTATTAGCATTTTGATCTGTATAACATGAATGGATCCTCATTTGCATGTTTTGTGTAAAATCTTTGCTTATTTTACACAAAATTTTGTTAAGAACACCTGAAATGTGCCCTCTTCGTGTGGTTGTAAGTGAACAGTATGTGTTTGATGACTGGCAGCTTCGGTGTTGCACTGCAGATCTCCAGAGCTTATGCATCGTGCTTAACTGAAACTTTATGCTCTGTGATTGATAAATCTCCATTTCTCCTCCTTCTCAAGTCCCTGGAAACCAGAGAAATGGAGCCCTTCTTGATTTGGGGCGGGGGCAAGTCAGCGAACAGTGGGATTCTACTGAGATGGTTGCCTTCTATTTATCTTGAACACTGTTAAGCCTTAATTTCATCATCATACTCCTTTTTAGTTGCTCTGAGGAGTAGATGTCATACCAGGTAAAGCTTCCAAGACAATGCCTACTTAAGACAGGAGCCCAGGCTCCGTGGCTGGCGGGTCTTCCCTTCCCATTCCTGCTTCTCACTGTTCCCTGGTGCCTGGCTTACCTCAGTCCCTACTGTGGCCATGTTCATAGAAATCCACAAAGGGCTTGCACTTGCAATGCTCGTGTGCTTGATCACATTATAACAGAATCCACAGATGTCTTTGCTTGAAGTTTTAAAATATTTGTGATGATTAAATGTGGACATGTCTGGGAGATGTGTCAAATTGTGTAAACCATGGAAGCATGAACTTGTAGTGATATGTTAACTATGCCAGAGTCATGTACTATTATAATATTAGACCTATATAGATTATTTAGCTTAATACTTTGTGTTCAATTTGTGTTATTTTGTTGGTTTTTAAATAAGAAAATATATAAATCCTAATAAGTCAGATGATGCAGAGATGTTTATGGAAAAGTCAATCTTCTCAACACCCTGTCCCTATCAGCCACAGATCTGATTTTTATTACCATGAGTTATTTTTTGCCTTTCCCAGAACTTTGCATTAATAGAAGCATCATGTCAAATAGTCAAACAGACTATTCTTGTTTGATGTTGGTTACTCAGCAGGATTCTGAGCTTGATTCCTCTGTTTCACCATGGACCAGTGTACCGCAGAAGTGTCCGTCTACTCACGTGCTGATTACCTTTCAAATCTTTCCGTCTTTAGACTCTCATGTTAAAGCTATTGTAAACATCCTCCTACGTGTATCCTTTTATACTGGATTCTTTTATTTCTAGAAACGATTCTCATGGGTGGAATTGTAGGATAAAAGGCCTGTATGTTTCATATTTTAATAGATATTGTCAGATTAATTTTCCAAAAGTTTGTTGCAATTTACACTACGGCTAAGCACTGGAATCCTTTTCATTTTGCAAGTGAGAAAACTGGGACCTCAAGAGGACTGAACATGTTGCTTTGTTTTAAGCCATATATTTGACATTAGATGATTACTTTTTCAATTTTGATAAATGATGCTGGATTCTTTTAAAGTAAGGTGGAAAACAGCAGTGTGACCACAGACCCTTCAGGTCAGCAAGGGAACATTTCCCATCTGTTTTTCCACGTGGCAACAATGGCTTTGATTAGAGTACGTTCCCATGTACTCTAATCTCCACGTACAAATCTCAGCACTCCGTCTCCTTGGAACAGCAATTATCCCCTTGACAAAAGGCTGTAGACATCCTCGTGTGCTCTACCGGATCTCTGACAGGGAAGCTGCTCCTTTCTGCTGCAGAAAAGGTGACTGTTCACTGGACTGATCTGAAATCTGTTTTTCTTTCAGGAACAGAATGTTCCTGGGGCCTTTCAGGGTTCAGGGTGTTACTTCTTTGAACCACAGAGAACAGTGCCAAGATGGGATTTATGAAGCACTGTGACCCATCTCCACCTGTCTTCTCACTGTGCTGATGGAATTGGTCTCTGGGAAGGTGCCCTAATCTCTAGACAGTGGAAGCCTTTGTGGGAAGTGGTGGCCACTTGGTGGCTTCTCCCAGGGAGAAGGCAACTGCCCAGAGGTGGAAGCACAGAGCTGATGCTGAGTGGAACACGGAGGCCTCACTGGCTGCTGAGGAGGGGAGGGAAGAAGAGATGCACAAGCTGGAAGACCTGGGTCTGAGGCCCTACTCAGATCTTCCTTGTCTTGTTGCCAGAGATAGCCCAGTTTCTCATCGGCTCCCCTGTTTGGAGAGCCGGGTGGGATCACCTTGGCTGCAGGCCTGGAACTGAGTGACGTTTGTAATGGTAAACCCAGTGCCAGGTCAGGGCTCTGCTGTGCGCACTCCCTTCAGCTTTCGGCTTCTTCCCAGTGCAAAACTCATCTTTCTGGGCAGAATTTATGAGAGCAAAGAAGGCACATTCCTGTGCACCAGTGTGTCGCTAGCATCTACCTCAAGCGAGTGAGTAAGCAAATCCAAATACAAGTAAGTAGCTTCCTTGAGATTTTTTTGTAAATTCATGGAAACATGTAACTTTTTTCAAAAATAGTAACAGTGACCTCAGTATTAGTGACTTAGTCACCCTGTGCCAAAAATTCTACTGAACACTTTACATTAGTATATTTATAATATATAAAATGGTGATAGTCAGTTTTATGTGACTATCACAAAATATCTGAGAGAATCAGCTTATAAGGAGGAAAGGTTTACTTCAGCTCTTTCTATCTGTGGTGTCTTTGAACCTGTGGTAATGCAGCACATCGTGGCAGAAGCATGGGGTAGAGCAATGCTGTTCACCTGGCATCCACGAAACAAAGACAGAAAGAGAAGGGGCCGGAGCTCCAGTGTCTCCTTCAAGGCTAGACACTCCCCATGACTGGAAAACCACCAAATGGGTCCCATTGTTTGAAGGTTCCATCACTTCACAAAGCACCATGGTTGGGGACCAAGCCTTCAGCAGATGGGCCTTTGGAAGACACTTGTCCAATTCATAGCAACAACATGTTATTATAGAAATATTATAGGGCAATTTTATTTTATTTATTTTTAATTATTTTATTTTAAAGAGAATAAATCAGAGCAGAACAATGCAAGCAACACAGGACTTCAAAAGAAGACCACAGAAATTCATCAGTGGCTACCATAATGTCTCTTGTTTTCTTCAAAATAGTCATCCATATTGTCACACACAATAAAATCAAACAAAAAAAATAGTATAAAACCAATCAAAACCAAAGAATGAAAGCATTATGGGACTTCAAAACAAGACAATAGGAAATCAACAATGGCTACCACAATGTCTCTTGTTTTCCTCAAAATAGTTGTCTGTACCTTCACACATTAGTAATAGAAAACAGACTAAAACCAATCAAAACAAAAGAATGAAAGCATTATAGGACTTCAAAGCAAATAACAAGAAATGAACAGTGGTTGCTATAATGTCTAATTTGCTTCAAAACAGTTGTCCATACTATCACACATGTTATGGATTGAGAACTGGTGGTCAACTTAACGCCAGCTGGATTACATCTCCATGCTGCTGAGCATAAATGTTTCACCTGAGGAAAGTTGCCGGCATAAATGGAGACATGGAGGAGGAGAAGGGGGAACGTTAAGGTGTTATGGCGTTGAGACATTGAGGCCTTGTGGGTTCTCCTACAAGTTGCTGTTTGAGCCGTTAGTTCTCCTGGAGAAGCTCTGGTCCTCACATTGAGCATTGCTTCCTGGCTCCAGAGGGGAAGACGTGTGCTGCTTGGTCTCCAGTGTGAACTTGTCACACTGGCTTCCTGGCATGTACTCGACTATGCTTGTTGTCAGAGGAGCTCCGGGCCTCCATGTTGCTGAGGATGGCTGTGGTTCTTTTCAGGACAGCCCTGGTCTTTGTTGTGAGTGTGACTTCTTGGCTCCAGTGTAGAACCCTCAACCTATCAGCACAGCTCCTTCACCCTGCTGGCATAGACTTCCTAGTTTCCACTGCTGACCTTTGAGCTTTCCCTGCACGAATCCATAAAAAGAGACTGGCATGAGTCCTTCTTGTGGGCTCTAGACCTCCAGCTGGACTCGTGGGAGGCATTGTCATGAGCTCTGGGTCTTTATCTGGACTCATCTGGAACATTGCTATGGGATTTAGGCCCTTGGCTAAATATTCTATGTCTTTGGTGTTGTGAATAGATTTCCTGCATTAACTTATGTTAACTCTGGGTGACCATCATAAAAATAATATTATAAACTCCATGTCCTTATCCTAATTGTTCTCTGTACAAACCCTAACTACAATAACACACATTAAAATGAAATAAAACACAACAGAATAAAACCAATAAAAAAAAGAATAAAAGCATTATAGGACTCCAAAACAAGATGATAGGAAATCAACAATGGCTACCATAATGTCTTGTTTTCCTCAAAGTAGCTGTTCAAACCATCACACATAATAAAATCAAATAAAACAAAACAAAATAAAGTCAATTAAACCAAAGAATGAAAGCATTATAGGACTTCAAAACAAGATAACAGGAAGCCAACCATGATTACCATATGTTCCATTATGTTTAAAATCACTGCGCATGCCATCAGACATCATAAAATTTAACAAAACAAGACAAAACAAAACAAAACCTAACTAGATTGTGAAGACAATATAAGAGTTCAAGACAAGACAATAAGAAATTAACAGTGGTTACCACCTTCCCCTCCTGGGTGTTTCCTCCCCTATCACTTTTATAATGTCTATTGTACCTTTTAGATCCCACTAACTCCTTCTGTTTTTTATGCTAAAGTTCACCCGTATGTGTGCAAACTGTTTTGCCCATGAACATGACCTCCAGTTGCATCCATTTACCTACAAGAGCCTTGAGATTATCCTACTTTATAGCTGGGTAGCTTTCCATTGAATGAAAATACCGTATCTTTCCCATCTATTCTGTGGTAGATGGGCAAATTACCCCTCCTCTTTTCTGGTCTCCTGTCACATGGAACAGTTAGTTTTTCTCCTTTGATTTTCAGTCTATGAATTTCCTTTGGAGTTAAATGTATTTCCTGCATATAGTATATTGATGGATCTCATTTTTGATCCACTCTTCCTGTGTTTCTTTTTATTGGTGAATTGAGGCCATCTAAATCAGTGGTTACAAACAGCATATACTGGTTTCTTTCTGCCATGCTATCCTCCTGTTGTTGGCCCTCCACTTTTCCCCTTCATTCAGTTGTCTGTCTTGTTTGGCGATTTTTCCTCTGCTGCTGTTCCTGGAACTATGATCATCTCTGTCTCTCTCTAGAATATCCTTTAGCACTCTCTGTAAGGTTGGTTTGGTGGTCACAAATTCTTTCAGTTGTTCTTTATCATGGAAGTATCTTATTTTTCCATCAATTTTTTTTCTTTTTTTAAAATTTGATTTAAAGAGAAAAAAAAACAGAAAAAAGGGTAGAAATAATACAGAATTTCAAAAAAAGTAATAAATCACTAGTTGATAAATTACATATTGTCTTGTTAGAAATAGTTGTTCATGTTACAAAATTAAGACATACAAAGTGGACATTTGAACAGTGAGGCTGCAAACAGTTCTCTTCAGCCATCCAAAAAACTTAGTAATATGGTTATCGATCCTACACACTTAAACATACATGCAGTTATATCCTTTAGAGCACTTTCTTTCCCTCCTTTTGTTTTTTAAGTCCATTATCTGTTTAGTTATATTATGTTTCAGCTTGCTCAGTATCTTATTGATCTGTTTTGTTGTTGTTATTTCCTTTTTAATCACCTTATATAATTCTGTTGTTTTGTTTTTGAGTTTCTCCTCATCCATGTCACATGGATCTGCTTTGGTGGAGTTGGGAGTTTTTGGAGGTATGTTGTTACCTTGTTTTCTCATGTTCTATTGTTTTTTTATTTAATTTTTTTATTAACTTGGAGGTAGTAATATACAACAGAACAGGATGGAATAAAGCCAATTGACACATTGTAGTGAAATTGGTACAGAACATCACAGCAGGTCACCGGGGCAACATTAATAAGCACCATTGTATATCTTGTTATCTGCACAATGGTTGTTCTTTCAATCAGGTATAGCAAAATCAAAAGAAATACTAAATATTATAGAACTTATCAAAACAGAATATTGAATAGAGCAACATCATTAATCAGGACAAAGCAAAACCACGATAAAAATATCTGCCTTCAAAGAGATAGTCAAAGGAAATTCCCCCTACTCGCTGCATTATATACCATCAGGCTCCCAAGAGATGCCAAGATCCCTGGATCCCACTTGCTAACGGGGACGGGGGCAGGGAGATGATATGTTTGATTCTAAGCCCGTGCCCTGGTAGGCAGCAGGCTGCTTGCTGGGTTGCTGCTTTTCCATCGATTTTGAAAGATAGTTTTTCAGGGTAAATCAGTCTGGGTTGGAAGTTGTTTTCTTTCAGGGTTTGAAACCCTTCACTCAAATCTCTTCTTGACTTGATGGTTTATGTTAAGTCTGCCCTGATTCTGATTGATTTTCCTTTATAGGTGATCTGTTTCTTTTCTCTAACAGCTTTTAATATTCTGTTCTTGTGCTGAACCTCTGGGATCTTGATTATTATATGTCTGATATTTCTGTGTATTGATTTACTTTGGTTATGGCTAGTTAGAGTTCTATATACCTCACTTATCTTTATGCCAGATCCTTTTCCCATGCTTGGGAAGTTTTCTGCTATTACTTCTGTGAGTAGCCTTTTTATTTAATTTGTGTTGGCCCCTGCTTTTTCACTGATACCTATCACTTTTAAACCATTTTTCTTTGTGTCGTCTTGCAGCTGTTGAATTGTTATTTCCTGGTTCCTTGTATATTTAAGAGATCTTTCCTTTCACAGTTGCTAGCTGCAATCTTGTCTTCAAGGCCTGAAAGTCTATCTTCAGTCTCTTTCAAATGGTTTTGCCAGCTTTCAACTGACTTTTTAATTCCCTGGATCTCTCTTTGAATCTGTTTCATGCAACGTAATTCCTTCCTATATTGTTTATTCAAGGTTTCCATCATTTTCCTATGTTCTTCTTTTTATCTATGTCTTCTTTAGATATCCTGAGCAATTCTTTCATTATGTTTGTGATTTCTTCTTTTCCCTAATGTAATGTCTTCTTTTCAGACATTATTTCTGATTTGATTACTTTTACAATCTCATGATGTTGTTTCCTTACTTCAGTTGCTATCCTCTCAGAGATTTCAGGTGTGTGACTTCCATTTTGTTCCATGACTGTATCTCCCAGACTTGTTCTGTGTGGACTGGAGGTCTGAGATTGCCTTTTGCCCGTTGTCTTGACATTCTCCTGGGTTCTTCCCAACAAGCTGGTTGTGGGGCCCCAGGTATTTCCCACGTTGGCGGCCCCTCTGCTCTGTAGGGGAATGGGACAGGGCATGGGGCCGACTTCCCCAGACCTGTGCAGCTACACTGGGATGTGTGATGGTGAGGCTACTTCTCTCAGCCTGTGTGTCTACACCAGGACTCCCACAGTGGTGGCAGGCACACAGGGGTGTGTTTGTCTGATTTTCCCAAATGAATGATGGCTGCCTGAAGGAAGCAGGGCCTCCAATGGTAGCCTGATGGTGCACTGGGCTTACCTGGCTGCATGTTCCTGCTCACACTGGCTGCCCACAGGAAGTAAGCCTTCTGATGGTGGCGGGTGGCAGGCGGAGGCAGAGGCAGATCTGGCTGCTTCTCTCTGCCTGTGAGGATATTGTATTATATAGTAAGCCTTTTAAACCTTCATCAACAGCTCCATGAAGTATGTCTCAAGAATCTATTCATTTTTACAGTGGAGAACAGCAGGACTCAGGTTAAATTACCTGCCTGCTGACTGTGGGCTGGGATTTAGACCCACATCTCTGGACCCATATCTCAAGCTCTTCACCTTCCTGCCTCACTGCCCCATTTGCTTTCTCGTTCATCTCTTACCTCATGTCCTGTCCTGTTGTCCTGCCCCTGGTGTCCTGTCCACTGAGGGTGTTGCTGTTCCCCTGGAAGCTTGTCTTTAGTACAGTCAAGTAGCAATCTGCCAGGTAACACTTCAATCCATGCAGAAAACCAAGCAGTGTCTCTGCTGGGGTTCTCTTTATTTGGTATTTTTGCCTTTAAATGCACCACCCAGGATTAGATACGAATATGACAGGCACATACTATGTTCTAAGTTCTTTCTATAAGAAAGCTCATTTTGTTCTCAGGGCAACCTAGTGGAGTATGTACTGTTACATCTCCTTTTAACAGATTTATTTCATCCTGCCCCATTTCTGGAGTCACTGGATAGGATTTGATCCTGACTTCTGCCCCTTTGGAACATCTCCTGGACACTGACGCTGGGGTAGGGGATGTCCAGCCGTCGGGGCTGTGTGTGTGGTGCCTGCTTGGGGAATGGCGGGATTGTTCAGAGTGTAAGGGGGATGTTTTTAGTACCTGTTGTTAGAGGACTATGCTGAGATGGGCTCTGAGCAGCTATGGTTAAAGGAGCTGCTGTGTGGATTCATCTGCACATTTGTGGAAACAACCAGTGTCCCTTTCGTCTTGAGTCATGTCCTTTCCTGCTCTTTGGAGCACATTGGTGTTGCTATTCTGTTCTGGAGAGAGAGAGAGAGAGTGAGAGAGAGAGCACGAGTGAGCTTGGGGACTTCAGATAAATAGCTCAGTGGTAGAGAGCTTGGTGAGCAGGCACAGAGCCTCAGGTTCTGTAGTGGTCTGTGTCTGGATGCTCCCCAAAGCCTCATGCAGTCATGGGGGCAGGCTTCTAGAGTCTGCGACTGATCCATGGTCCAGTGCTGGGATTATGGGTGTGAGTGTTATACTCGCTCTAGGGTGGGTAACCTGCAGATAATACAAAGGACAGAAAGAGTCTTCTCTCCTTTTTCCTCTTGTTGCTTTCCTGTCTTCTGACAGCATGAATGGCTGCCCCATGTCACACCACTCTGCCTTGGGCCCAGCTGTTTATGAGTTGAAACCGCCACAAACTGTGAGCTGAATAAACCTTTCCTTCCTTCATTTTAGGCATCTTGTACTTTGCCTCAGAAATGAGAGAAAAGTAACCAACATAGGTTCCATCCTCAGCACACACACACACACACAGAGAGAGAGAGGGATATGTTGTTTTATGTATATAAGTCTGTATTGGTTTGTTTCCAGATTACTAGAGGTAATTTTTTCATATCCTGCATTTTGTTCTAGAACTTATCGAGGGTCAGAACTCACAGTTAAAAATAATTTTTAAGGCCAAGCATGTGCCTTTAGTTGTAGCTACTTAGGCTGAGGCAAGGAGGTCAGTGGGTCACATACCTAGGGGTACAGGGCAAGCCTGGGAAACTTATTCAGACCCTCCCCCCAACAAAGGAAAAATATAATTTCTCTGTTTGAGCAACACTTCTGAACTGTGGAAGTTACTATGGAAAAGCTGTGTGTTTCAGAGATTCTGATTCTTGAAGTCTGATGAGTCCACACAGCAGCCAAGCTCTGTTCATTTCCTCCAACCAAAGCTGCTCAGACATTTATATCTGTAAGGTGTTCCTTACTTAATTCTGTTGTTGGGATATTACTTTGGAAGAGGTAAAATGTTAAAGCATTATGGTGAGGGCATCAATAAACTTTCCCAGTTGTGTAATAATTTACATTCAGTTTGTTCTATACAGTTTTAAAATCTGTGGAACAAAGAGGCAGCAGAGAAATAACAGTCTGCTAATTAAAACCAAATCCAAACTCCACTATTCAATTTTATTTCCCCTTTGTATTCAATTTTTTCCCCCTTTGAACTCAGGACCTCCTGCTTGCCAGGCAGAGGATACACTTTGAGTTCAAGTTAACCAAAAATTCATCCTACTGTGATTTCAGGCACTAGGACTTTCTGCAATAAGCCTTGCACTTATTGAAGTGAAAACATCTCCTTCCAGAGATGTTAAAAGCCCGAAATGGCAATAAACACATTTACATATAAATATAAGGGGAAGCAGATAAAGTGAGCAAGGGGAAGGTCTGTCCTTTCTTCTTCACTGTGCAGTGTGGTGCTGCGTGGGGATTCTCAGGCAGCCGTAGGAGCAAAGGGAGAGGCCTGGGGTGTGTGTGTGTGGGGGGCTGCTGAGTGAAGAGCTTGCTTTGTAAGAGGCCCTGGTGATTGTGACAGTCCTCGGAGGGGATTTGTTCTCTACCTCTGCTCCGGCTTCAGTCTCCACAGTGTTTTGCAAAATGTGCCAAAGGGTAACTCAGTTTCCAAGCTTCCTGCCCTGCTTCCTTCCTTTTTTTCTTTCTTTTCCTTCCTTCCTTTCTTTTCCCCACCCCATCCCTCTCTCTCCCTCTTCCTGTCTCCCCATCCCTACCCCCATTTGCAGTAGTAGGGACTGAACCCAAGATCCTCTGCCATGGAGCTGTATGCCCAGTCGTTTCTGTTTTGAGACAGGGTCATTAAGTTGTCCAGGCTGGCCTGGCACTTGCTGTCCTCCTGCCTCAGCCTCCTGAGTAGCTGCGAATACAGGTGTGTACCACTACACACAGCTAGAACGGTGGTTTTTCCCTACTAGCGATCCTGACTTCATTACAGTATTCTATTCCTTGCATTCAAGCCAGCATTCTCTAGTAACGTTATCCAAAGTGAGGGCCTTGGGAACGGAAGGAGGGGATGTCCATTAAGGCTCAGAGTTGGTCCTATGCACGCGATTGTCTTGTTTCTTTTGGTGTCTCCCATTGCTGAGAGTGAACAGCAAGAGGGTGAGTCCTGAGTCAGTGACCTGTGACAGGTATAGTAGAATGGGCTGCATGAAACATCACCTTGAGTGGTGATCTCTCCTGAAAGATGACAGAGGGACCACAGACAGAAGAGACTCAAGCTTACACACACACATGGCCTTCTGTTGGCTTTGGAGGATACTGTATTTTGGCCTAGAGGACCTCTGAAGTCCTTTCTAACCCTAAGGATGTAGGACCCTAAAACCGCAGCCCAGATTCTCCACCTGGACATTGAAGCCTTTTATACCTAACTTCATTCCCTTTACTTTACCCAGTGTCTCTTCCCCACCGAACTCATTTCCGCTTCTGGGCTTCTTTCTTAAGTTTCCTTTCAGCCGTCCTCCCTGCTCTGCCCTTATGCGTACACCATGACTTCTTTTCTCACTCAGGTTCTGCACAGTGAGATTATTTTCTTGTAACTTACATGCAGAGCATTCCTGAATGTCTTTCCTCCCTCCCTCCTGCAGTTCCTATTGGCCACATTTCCTGCTCTGCTGTTCCTATCAGGAGAGGGAGCCAAATGTGAAAGGTGTGGGGGGCTGGGGAAGATGCAGCACTGGGAAAGGACCCTGCACCCCTACCCCTTTCTTGGGAGGAAAAACCAAGCCTTTTAACTCTCAAGATGCCTTCCCAGTACTTGGTGATTCACTATCTCCCAGCACGAGCACACAAAAGCAGGTTAAGAGAATCATTGTGAGGTGACAGGTAGGTCGCCATTTGGAAAATACATAGTGATTGACTAGTTTGGAGTGGGACACAGACCCTTGAGTCTGTGTACAGCTGTTACCACAGTGATTTTTGTGTGGATAGAATATTTGTTATTGAGCTGGGTAATGGAATTGGGAGTAGATACTTTAAGAAAAATGGTAACTCCTGGTAAAAATATTTCACACTGTTGTGTGGGGCCTGGGGAAGTGAAGACCGATTGTTCCTCATTGTGCTGGGATCACCACTGAGACAGGGAACAACTCAAGTCATACAAGTGCTAAGAAGGCAGCAGTGATGTGACAGGAGGGAGTAGCTTGAGGAAACGTGCTTACCCTGGAACCAGAACTTTCTATCTGTGTCTCCAAGTGTGACTTATACAGTTGCTCAGCAGTAGTTTGTTAAATGAATGAATGAATGAACCTTAAAACACTCATGGGCGGTTGTTGCCGGCTGAGCCACATGACCTTTCCTATGCTGGGCAGTGCCCGTATTCTTCTGGTTGAGGGACAGTGTCTCTACTGGACTGCAGGGGCATTGCAGGCACAGTGGTGCTGACTTGCTGACTGATTCTCCTCCCTCCTTCAAGTACCTGCTGCCAAATTCTTGTCTCGGTTTAACATGGGATTATTTCAAATGGAGGGCCAGAGGATGTTTTTGTGCCTAAACTGCACATTCAGGGAACAAGCCGTGTGGAATCTCAGGACAGGACTTCCTGTCAGAGGACACAGGTGTTTACATAAAAACCCCCTGAGTGGAACAACCTGGGATTGTTGGAGAACAGCGTGGAGCAGCACCAGGCAGGAGCAGAGGGATGAGTTGTGTGGTCAGAACGGCTGACTGGTGGGTCGTGCCGGGCCTCGCAGGCTCCTGTGAGGAGCTGCATGGTACTCTAGGTGACGTAAAGCCACGCAAAGTCAGCGTCTGAGTTAAGCATCTACCCCGGTACTTCCCAGATTGTGGGTCTGCACCTGAGAGACCTCAGCACGCTAGTCCCTGGGGCTCCGTTTCTTTTTTCCTGCTGTGATTGGTTTAAAAGAGCTGACCCAGAGCTTCTCTCTGTGTTTGTCATTAACTCCTCCGGTGCAGTGCCATATTTAGCGTTCAGCCCTCAACTTTGGGGACAATATGGAGAAATCGGGAGAGTCAGGGAGGAGCAAGGGAAGAAATGACAAGAGGCATCAGGGGTCCTAGTGGGGGAGGTGAATGGAACTGGACGCTTGCATCCTTTTCTCTGAGCAGCAGTCAGCAGTCCTCAGATCAGTGTCCACCTGGTCACTGTCCATCCCTGGGATGACTGGGCTGGAGAAGGTCAGCTTTACAAGCAGTGACACAGTGAGTTCGTTCATGTAAGCGCCATTAGTTGCCTAATCCGACCGCACAGAGTGCTTCTAGAAACTGGTCCCCAGGCCTGTGTGACAGTGAACACTGTTAATCTTCTTAAACGTTAGGCACAAACGTTCCTTAGGGATTGGCTGATCTTCTGCCGTGACTTGGCACCCTGAGGGCCTGGCCTGGGTCAGTTTGAAGCCTGCAGCTAGGGAATGACCCTTGCTGTGGCACAGCTTATTCTGAGACAGAGGGTCACCCTGGCCACCCTGGGCGTCTCAGGATGCTGTGAGTGATGGGGAACCCAGCTGCGGCATTCTCCTGAGGTCTGCGGATGCACTAGAATCCAGTCCTGTGAGTTTTGTTTTCTTTGTTTCTTTTTCCTCTTCTGCCTCCTCCTCCTTTTCCTTGTTTTTATTTATTTATGTACTTTTATTACTGGAGACTGAATGTAAGTCTTTTGTGCTGAGCTATATTCGCCAGGCCTTGTATTTTTAAAGTTTTGTAACATGGTCTTTCTGAATTACTAGATTTCCCAGTCTGGGCTTGAATTTGCAATCCTCTGGGATTATAGTTGTGTGCACCACTCCTACTTCAGCTCTGTATTTCTTGATGAAGGTTTCCAGTGCCACCCTGGCAGGGCAGAGTTGCTGCCCGTGTTGCTGAGGTCCCTGTGTCCGAGCTTTTCCATGCCTCACCTGCACCTGCCCTTTCTCAGGCTGCACAGGATGGATGTGGGATGATTAATTTGGGAGAGGAAAAGTAAACAAAACCAGAAAACCCCATCTGCCTCGTCAGGAGACACCTCCAAACAAACAGATGCTCCCATACTGCTTTGGCAGCTGTTCGCAGTCCTACGACACCCTCCAAGTGACCATCCTGTGTTTCCACCATTGTCCTTTAAGCTTGGGTTACACACAGACAGAAGGTTGCTCAGTTCATCACATTGCTTAGTGTCACAGGGACCAGGAGGTCTTGTCCCCTCCCCTGCTGCGGTGATTATGGCTTTGCTCCTGGCAGATGTACGCCCTGGTAGAAGGTGCACCCAGTCCTTCTATTCCTAGGCCAAGTGTCTCTGTGACTTTTGACTTCCCATGATTCAGTGCTTCTTACCCTTGGAATTGAAGTCTTCCTAAAAGGATGCCCCAAGTAGGGGACCTTAGCGTCACATAAGCCCCACATTCAAGGTCATGATGGTAGCTAGGATTCTGGCCTTGTTCAGTGGGACTTGGGTGACAGCATACACAGGAGGTAAGGCTCTATTTCACACCTTCATTCGTCTGTGTTCACATTTATTCGTTCAGCGGCTCAGGCACTTGTGTGGTAAGCACAAGGTCGCTCTGTGCTGCACTGGGGGATAGGATTTGATGGTAACAGACCAGACAGGTCTCTGATTTGATGAGATTCCCATTGGAAGGTAGAGGAGCAGGGGAAGTGGATAATAAATGAGACAGTTGCAGAAGATAATGGGAATGACTGATGTAGGCTAGCTTGATGCATGGGTGTGATGGAGGAGCAGGCTTGTGCACCAAGAGCCAGATGTGATGTACCAGCTCCATGACTGCTCAGCTATGGCCTCGAGTCAGGCTGTGGTACAGCACAGCTGGGAGACGTCACCTCCTGGGACTTCACCCCAGGTGAGGTGTTCATTTCTCACCTTTCTAAGGAAATACCTTTAAACTGTTTTTGTTTTGTTTTTTTCGTACCAAGGATCGAATTCACAACCTTGCACTTACCAGACAAGTGCTAGAGCTGCTGAGCTAAATCCCCAGCCCAAAATTGTTTAATAAAGATGAGCAGTAATGCATCTGAATTAGTGTGAAACTGTTCAGACTTCACCATTGGGAGTAGATCAGAGACCACGTCTCAGTCACTCGCCGGTTCGTTGAGTGTCCCTCCGCCTGTGGCACTGTGCAGGGCGTCCTGTGCTGAGAACCACAGGCTGGACAGGTGAGGGCTAGGCGCTCCATGAAAAGATGGGAGGCTGCTGGACAGCTTGCTGGAGAAGGGAGGGCACTGTCTGCCTTTCAGATCCTTGGTCCTTGGTCCTGCAGATGTCAATGGTTAATAAAGATGAGAGCTCCATATTTTAACGTGGTAAAGCTTGATTTTATTTATGAATGTTAAAGCTAAGTTGAGCATAGAAACAGTGATCTATGTAACAAAGGGGATTTTTATAATGAGTAATTATTTTCTTTTATCCTTTCTAAAATATGTACTTCTGAAATATACATTTCATTTTCTACATTTAGCTGATGTGCCACTGAACATTTTAAGTAGTGACAACTCACTACTTAAAATGTACATTTCGGTAACGAAAAACAATTCACTAGGCTTCAAAGTAGAAGAAATCGCCCTGTTGATTACTGAGCAACTTTCCCATCTAAACATCTTAAAGATGTTCCCAAATAGGTTTTGGATTTTTTGTAGTAAATAACAGTTGTGGTCAATATACACAGCATCTCGTGCAGGCCACCTTTAAGCATCCGGTTCAGTGGTATCAAGTCCATTCGTTCACATAGCTGTGTGACCATCAGCACCATCATCAGGAGAGCTCTTCTCATCTGGCAGAGTCTGTAGCAGGTGTTATACAAATGGTAGCTGATTGACTTCTCACCGGAACTCTTTAAGGGGTATGTTACATATACAATTTTAGCCAATGAGGAACAGACTGAAGGATTAAGTTACTTGTTTCAAATTATGCAGCCAATAGATGTTGGGATAGGAATTTGAACCCAAATTTCTCCAAATAGGAGACTTTCTCTGTTGTTCCACTGTGACTTTCAGGTAGAGATTTTGATTCTGGCATCTTGCCTTCTGTTCAGTAACTGTTTTCAGTGCAGATTAGAATAGCGTTCACATTTTCTCAGAATACTGGGAAAGTTTCCTCTCTTTGACACTTAAATTTTCTTGCCCAGTAAATATAAGAAGCCACAGAGCATCAACAGAATAGGCATCTGGAAAAGCAAAAGCAGCTAAAAATTAAAACCGTGCTTCTTTTGTTTTCCTTGTAGTGGTGTTGAGGATGGAACCCAGGGCCACATGAATGCAGACACAAACTCTACCATGAAGCTGGTCCCCAATCCTGGTCTGCTTTTGGGACAGGATTCAAAAACTTACCTCCCTACCATGTGGCTAGTGTATGTGCCTCTAGATTCTCTCCCCCACCAGAAAGTCAGGCGATGATTCTAAAGCCTAACAGGAGGGAGCAAATCTGTTCGCTTGCATTTATCTCCTGCCTGCTGAAGATGGCATCCGTGTCTCTCTTTTACACAAACACGTGGGCGTGTGGCATACTTTTCCTCCGTGGTTTCTTTTTTGCCTGAGCCAGGGGTGTGGAGGCAGGTGTGGAAGTACCAGCACTGTGCAAGGTCCACGGAAGGGTCTCTGAGGTTGGTGCTGCTGAACCTGCGGGGTACCCCTACTGGGGGGACCCGCATCGGGTGCGTGAGCCATATGCATTAGGAATGTCTTTTGTTCTTGGAAGTCATCGTCTATTCAAGAATCATGGTCGGGAATTAGCAACTCTGACCCCTTTACCCTTTATGAGCTGCAGGACTATATTAAGGCGTGTCACTTAGAAGGGAACACCAACCATGTGGCAGAAGAGGGACAGAAATCTGCTTTTTCTCTAGTTCGACATGCAAATAAGAAGGAAAACACTGCAAAGGCACAAGCTGTCCTCCTGTCTTAGCAAAGGAAGGCCACCCAGCACAGCAGCCCCCTCTCATCCCCCAGCCTGGGCCTCCAGCAGGGTGACGGGAAGTGGGAGGGGCCTTCCGAGGCGCTGGTGGTGAGCGGGACCCCAGGGAAGGGTAGAGTGGGGGCAAGCTGGGTTTGCTTGACCTGTGGCTCCTCAGTAATGCTCTGTCAGGACTGGGGGTGGGGAAAGGCCCCACTCCTAGCAGAATCTTCCATCTTTCCCACCTATGGTCCTAACGTTTATCTCCTAACCTTCCTCAGGTGCAGTTCTTGCCATATGGATGAATTGCCTCTGGCCTGGCTGTGCTTCGTAATCTAGTTGATTGTCACTTTATCTGCCACTTCACCCAGCCTCCTTCCTCCCCCATCCTTTTAGGATTCCCCCACCCCCCCAACCACCTGCTAGTCTGAAGGCTTTGAACTTTGCTTCCTTGGGCCTTTTGCAAAGGCTGCGCCCTCTGCTGGAGAAGTCCTCCCCTTTTACCCCCTCTCCTATCCCTATTTGCTCGGGTAAATCCTTCTTGCCTGTCCTCTCCATCAGGAAGTCTTCCTTGAACCCGTAACCCAGGTTGGGCTCCCCAGTGTAGATTCCCATCTTAACATGGGACTCAACTATGGAATATCCTGGTAGCTGGGGTCTAGTCAAGCCCCTGAGGGTTTTCATGGGTCACAGTCCTAGCCTCAGAGCTCAGTAAATATTTGCCAAAGAAATGGGTGATCCAGCCAGGTCGCCTGTGTGTTCCTTCCTGCCCGCAGCTCACATCCTGCATCAGATCTAGAAAAGTAGAAGAGTGAAAAGCAGGGAGGCTCCTCTGACAGAGAAGAAAGACACTGCCTTCCTCGACAGGGCCCTCACTGTCCTCCTGTCCCCCACATTTAATACTTCTCGTATTCCTGGGATCCAGAGAGTGCTCCGTATCTGTTGCATAAATAATTTCATTAGCTGGCAGTGATGTGCGGGACTTCCAGCATCAAAAAGAGAAAATCCTGTTTCTTTCTTGGCTTGCAAATATGGAGAAAATGCTTTTCAATATTACCAAATATATACAGATACCTGTGAATAGGTATAATAGATACAGATACGTAGTTATAAAATCAGAGCCTAAACAGGCTGTGTACCCCCCTACTTCTAAGGAAACCCCATGAGAATTTTCAGCTGCATTTTCTCTAGGATACATTCATGGGGAAACCTATTTTAAAGGAGAGCTAATGTTTATTTGCTTTATAATTGCCATTCTGTTTTCAGTGTCCATCTATTTATTATTTGTTTAGTTACATTGATTTGCATACTATTGTGTTAATTGCAGATAATTTAAGCCCTTAGGTATTTCTCATTACCATATTCCAGGCAGAGGAATGTTTTTATTTAACAGTTAAGTGACTGGTGGATGGATATGTAGTCCTTGTCTGGGGATTCTATTTGTGTCTGCTGGTGCTCAGCTGAGACCTCTAATGCACCTGAAATTCTGCGTAACTCTCTTGTGTGTCTGCTCACATAATGGATCGTTTTCCAAAGCACTAAAACTTCAAAGTCTGTGATCTTAATGAGAAAGAAAAAACCTGCATTGTAATGTTCCACGAAGCTCCTCTTTTGGATGTTAGAAACCGACAGATGTCCTGATTTTTATTCTGCAAAACAACTCCTTTCCATGGCTGAGAAGAGCAGTGTCTACTCCTAGAAAACTCTTGATTTGCTTTGCTCCTGAGAATGTGTCTCCACATTTCTGACTGTGTTCCCTGTCAATTTGACTTCCCCCCTTCCAGGTAGACAGAGCTTTGTCTAAGTGACCGGCTTTGCCAGCAGGGGTGGGGAAAGGAAGGGAGTTAAGAATCTCAGGAACCTGGCTGTCTGCACGCAGGAAGTTCATGGGCCGCCCTGTCCAAGCTCCCCATGCTGTAAGAATAGGAATTGTACTGGCTCCCGGGTCAGCAGCCCTTGGCGAGCTAGCATGGTGCTTTTCAATGTATGACTTACTCAGTGTGTGTTGCCTAGATGGAGTTGATCCTCATTTTGAGATCTTTTTATTTGGAAGCCTGTTAAACAAGTAACAGCTACAAAATTCCAGAAGCAAGTGGTACTGTATTTTCTCTGTGGGAACCTTAAGGAAAGTGGATGAGCAGGTTAAAAAATGCTTTCTTGCCTGAGTTGTAATCAGACTAGCATTAGTATCTCCCTATATTTAGTAAACAGAACATTTTTAAAAATGTGTTTACACATTCTCAGAGCACAGGATTGCTGACCACAGCTGTCTTCCTGCTTGGCTGCGTGCACATTGGTGGTGTGTTTGTTACGAGTGGTCCCCTACTCATCCTGTGCTCCGTGAACATTATCATTCTCTTACGTTTAACATGAAAAATGTTGAAAATCTGTGTACTCAGCAGTCAATTCCAGATAAATAATTTTGAATTTGTTACAAAGAATCATTTATTAATAATCACACATACTCTTGGGCTTACAGTAGTTTTGGTAAGTGAGTTATTGGTGTTAGAATGTTTAAATAGTAGAAACATTAAAATCTGTGACAATAAAGAATAAGTGGATTTGGACAGATGCTGGAAGGTGTCCCCGATGAGATGGGAAATGAGGAACTTAAGAAAAGAAAGCAGAGGTCACTTGAAGTTGCATGAATTTGGCGTGAAAACTCATTTGCTGCTTTTAAATGAATTAGATGTTAAATGGGGAAAAATTAAAGATGTCACTATATTAGATTTCCAGTGAAATCTTACACCAATGAAATTTCTTGGATTCTGAGAATATCTGCCTATTACATTGTCTTATAGGATTTGATTTTCTTGAAGCCAGAGCCAAATGTCACTTATTCTAGCACTTGCAGGGCCTGGCACATAGAAAGTCTTTCATACATGAGTGTTGAATGAGTTAACCAAATCCCGGAGATGAAAACATGGGAACAAAATAACAGCACAACTAGACAGACAGTTGATTGGTAAAGCAGCCAAACCCAAAGGCTGCTGAGCAGCCAATCAGTGTAAACCTGAAAGAAACTTAAACGAATTTTCCCCAGGTCTGGCTTAGAACATATTCTCTCCAATATTGAAAGAAAATACGTTGGATAAAGACATGGAAGGCTTGCTTATTAAATTTACAAATGACTAGAAGCTAGACCCAAAAATAATTCTACCAGTAATAAATGAAACAATACATTAAATCGTGTTTTCTAAAGAAATGTTTTTAACTTCATTTACCACCCACTCTCTTTACTGTAGAGTTTCTAGTTCTGGTTGGAGCCTGACAATGTAGAAGAATGTTCTAGAGCCATTTTCAGTGAGGTTAAGGAAATATTCTGTGGAAAATAAAAACTTTTGCCCAGTAAAGTTGAGGTAGAATTCAACTTGTAAAAATGTTTGTAAAAATGGCAAGTCAAAAGTAGTTTTAAGAGTGTAAATTCCATAAACTTTCTTTTCTTAAATGATTATAAAAAACAGGCTTAACTTTATTCTTCTGACCAAACTACACGTCTTTCTCTGTAGTCTGTGTGAACTTTTGTGCTCCGTGTTGTGGTAGCCTTCCTGTTGACCTGTCTCTGGGGCCACCTGAGCAAAACAAACAAACCTGGAATTTCTCAAGGTTTTCCCCTAACAAAAATAAATTTTTTTTTGCCTCAAGTTTCTGAAGAGGCAAATTCTATTAGTGTGAGTTGATTTTAAAAAAAAGAAAAAATGAGAAAGCCAAAACTGAGGATTATGCCAGTTATGAGTAAGACATATATAAGGATTATGAGTAAGCCTTTGCCACCAAATGTAATTCCTTTCATTTTTTTTGTGACCAAATAAATCAGCATCTTAATGTGCCATCAACATTCATCTTTCTTACCCAAAGTGCTAGACCTACACGCTGGAAATGTCCATTACTTTTCTCCCCAAAAGTTGGCTTTTCTTGGTTCTGCCCATGTTGGTGTCCAGCATGTCCACCTTTCCTCAGTGGGGTCCTGCTGAGCTGTAGGATTCTGGGATCTTAGTTATCCTGAGCGTTTCCCCTAGAACTTCAACAAATCATTAGTGGGAAGCTTGCCTCAAGTTTCTGAAGAGATTCCCAACCTTTTCTACGAATTCATCCATTTTTTTCACTGGCATTGCAAGCTCTGTTTTCACACATTTTGTAACTCCACAGAGAAAACAGCCTTCGACATTATTTTTTAATGAACCATTGCAAGTTAATATTAATTTCATGTTAGTGATCCTTCATGGCTGCATTAAAAGGGTCTCTTCTTGGAGAAGAAAGGTAAATATGCCTCCGTATAAATTTCATGTTAGGGACAGATTTCTAATAGACAGAAAACCAAGCACAATTGTTTGAAGGTTTACATAACCTTCATCACTGGTTTGAGTTCATTAGTTTTTTTCTGTGAAGATGTCATTTTCTTAGCATCTAATCTTTATCATTTGCCTTGCATCTTTTAGAATCATTCTAAAGTTCAGATCATCCTCTGCTTCCTCTGGTCTTTTTACATTTTTAAGGGGTCAGATGTTTTCATGAAGTGCAGGAGGTAAAGTGATCATTTTCCCATATTTTCTATTTGACAGGTGCAACCATTTATCTCCCTCTAGTTTTAGTCGACACTAATGACAACGTTCATTGTTGAGCTGTTGCTTTCAGTTTTGTGCTTAGATAGGAAATATTCTCCTGTTTTGGTGTACACTGAGGGAACAACTGAGACGCACTTCACTTATTCAACCCTCTATATCAGTTGGGGTGTAATTTCTTGTAAGCAGCAGGAGACAACGCTCAATTGGCTTCAACGACAAATGGCATTTATTTGTTAATAGTGTGTTTCAGTGCCCACAGAGAAGGTGGACTTGCGTTTGGTTTGATTCAGTGAAGTCAGGAGATGAGGACTTCAGTGGCGGTGGTTCTGGCCCTCCACAGCTTTGTTCTGTAGTTACTTCCTTCTCATGGTCATGAGATGACTGTGAGTGACTTCTGTGGACTGTTGCTTCCTCGTGCAAGGCCTGAGGCAGCTGCCTTCATCTTACTTCCAGAGAGGAAGTTAGCTTTCCCTGAAGCTCAAATTTTGTGAACGTGCTTAAGCGCATTAAACAGAAAACTGAGAACTTACCAGAGGAGCTAGGTTTTATAACTAATGAGAAACCCCCTGTGTCCACCATACCAGCTAAGTTTTGAAAGATAACTCATGAGCTGTCTATCCAAAACTATTGCTTATGAAATGAAGATTCCTAAGGAGATGTCACCATGAATATGTCCATTTTCATTAGGAAACTGTCTGACTTTTTGTGAATTTTTAAGCTTTATATAAATTATTAGTTGAAGAATTTCTGTCATTTCTCACACATGCCTACTTCTCTAGAAGTAATTGAAACATTGTAATTAGAGACTCCTGTTTAGTATTGTCAGTTAAACAGAAAATAAATTTACATGGGAAGAATTGCTTTCCTTTAAAAATTTGGTTAATCATTCTTATGTAGAAACTGGTTGTAGTCTTAGGATGGGAGATGATTTTAAAAGATTTTTTTCCTTCTAGCTAGGTGTGGTGGTCCATTGCCTATAAGCCAGCTACTTGGGAGGCTGAGGCAAGAGAATTATGAGTTCAAGATCAGCCAAGGCAACTTAGCCAAAAGAAAAGTTACCTCTTTAAAAACTATATTAGATTTTTTGGAAGGGGGGAAGCAGGGGTCCTGGGAATGGAACTCAAGACCAGGCAGGTGCTATGCTGCTGAGCTATATCCCTGGCCCCCCTAAAACTATATTAGAGTAGAATTTCCTAAAATGCCAGTGAACATTTTTAATATTCTTTCATTTTAGCAATTTACTGTTTGCCTTGGCAGGACTCCAAAGAACCTCCTCTGACCACAGTTTCTAGTGAAGTGGAAATTTGAAAACGTCTTGTTATGTAACTTGTTATAATTTCACAGAAATAATAAAACTTCTCTGTCTCTGGAAAAACTGATTTATCTTGAAGAAATGTGGACAAATATATCTATCTTTTCATTTCAGAGGCAGCTGATGTAGTAGAAAAGATACATGAGGATAGAGACAGGCATAGATTTAAATCCGTTTTACGTCACTTAACTCGTGCTATCTCGGGTAGATTCTAGCACTGTGTCTCAGTCTCCTTCCTCGTAAAATGAGGACCGCCTTTCCTTCTCCTTTGCTTTTCAGTTTTCAAATTAGATGTTGAAATGAAATGTGATTAGCGATGTCTCACTCATACTCAGCTTTACATAGATGGTTATATGGTAGTTATTATGACAAACAGGACTAAACAAGAAGAGAAACGCAAGCTCCAGCTGAAGTGGATGCTACTCCTTTACTTTAACACTCTTGTCAAGTCGAGTTCCTTTACTTTAAGAAAAACCTTGAGTTTCTTTTCAAATGTTCCACATACCAGTGCTTCATAGAAAAGCAATATAAATATGTATATGTGTACGTATATGTGGAGAACAGCTGACTTGCAGTTGGACAGAAGCTGCTACATATTTCAGAACGTTTCATTCTTAGACCCGGACAAGAGGAGCCCCTGATTTAGGGGATTCCTCTGGTCTGGGTCATGGCAGCCTCCTTCCCATGGCTTGAGATGTCTGCAGGGTCAAGGACACAGATAGGCCAAGGGGACATTCACAGCCTGGTGCTCATGCCTTCTGCCTCTTCGCCCCAAGAATTCCTCTCCAGTGACCTCGGATGTACTTCTGGGACCCATATGGGTCTGTGCTGCTAAGAGGCACAATGGGGGACCGCTCCAGGGCCCCTGCGGGTGCTCAGGGAGATGTGGGATGGAGCGTGGGCGTGCATGCCAAGCCTTTGGCAGTCAGAAATGGGACCAGAAGTATTGATTGAGCCCACTGTCTCCATGCTAGCATCTTGTGCAGAGTCTGAGAATCCAAATTTAAACAGAGGCTAGAACATATTTAGTACAAGGTGTAATAAAAAGACAGTGAATTTTTACATTAACATAATTATTACAATAAAAGATACACTCACATTAATCCTCCTCAAAATATTTTTCCCAACTCTGAACACACTTAGCCCATTGTTTTTACCACTTTGCAAAGCAGTTCTGTAAATTCGTGTGGTGTTAGAGCTGCCTCAATATCCTGAATAGATTCAATGTGTTTACTTTCTATGGTCATTTTAACTTTGGGAAAGAGTTAGGAATTGCGTGGTTCCAGAATGCAGCAAATGAGGTAAAAACTAATGTTTTTATGAGCCTCCTTTTCACTGAATGGCGCTTGGCAGCAACATTCACTGTGTTTTTATCACCTTGTAAAGACACTCACGAAGGAGAACTTCCAGAACTCCTTCAGAAATTGACAAGAACAATGGGATAAGTGTGCTGAAGTGAGAGGGAGTATTTTGATAGGAATGAATGGAACGTGTCTTTTACTATAATTTTTAAATTTTTAAAATAATTTTTAAAAATTTAAAATTTACCATATATTTTTATCATCCTCTTTAGGTTGTTGTTTTGGTTTCTAATTTTATTTATTAGAAACTTTTTTCTTGGGTGTATAGCTCAGAGGTAGAGTACTTGCCTCACACGTGTCAATCTCTAGATTTGATTTGCAGCAAACAAATGAATAAATACAATATTTCTTTGTGGACTTTAAAGATATTATGTTCTGTAACCTACTGTCAATCAGCTAAGAGTTTTTTGGGTGTCACTTTATTTTTCCACATCTGTAAAAGGAGAACTGGCTACAACATAGGTTCCCAAATGTGCCGAATCGTTAGAATTACCAGAGACTTAAAAAATAATCCCGATTCCCAGGTTCTGCTGCATTGCAGTGGTGTTTTAGAAGGGCTGGGAGAAGCTCATCAGCAGAGGGTCCGGATGCTTAGTTGGCTTTGGTGGCAACTCCGTGAATGCACTATTACGTTGCTCCATTGTTTAAACTGCACTTCAAAGGTTATTGCAGCGTGTCTGGCGAGAATGGGCTACTGTTCATCAGGAGACAACTTACATATTGGATATTATCTTAAGACCCATGCTTTGCCCAATTTGAATGCCCAGTATATAAGGTCATTGACTCGACCTTGATGGTGTGTTATTGTTAGGTTCCAAGTTTGAGTGAATGTTAAAAAAGAGAGAACAGATAGATATTCTGTGGCAGGAAGGGGAGGCATAGCTGATGAAGGCCCTGGGCTGCGTGCCAGAGGAAGCGTGGACACTTTCAGGAGGACTGAGGGCATCCTGGCATTATCAGAACAAATTTGGTCATTGGTGAAGATGAGTAGGTCTTTCCAACCTAGGTAGTGTGTTTTCTGAAGGTAGCAACCAATGAGCAGTCAGTGATATTCTGGAGTTGTAGGAAAACTCCGAGGAAAGATCCTCCAGGTAATGACAAATGATGTTTTCTTCCTCACACTCCCCTTAAAAACAGTGGTGGAAAGAGCTGTGAACCTGACAGTGTGCAGGGACTCCGGTTTCTCCATCACTGCCTGTTCAGAGTGCCTGCTTTAGCTTCATTCTCCAAGGAACTTGAGATATTTTCACGATAGTTAAATTGACTTTATCCATTTGTTCATGATGGAAGAGAAGAGTGTAAATGAACTGTCCATGTGGGAAATTAAAGACAGGATAAAGTAAAAGTTCATAATGTCCCACCGCTGGCAGGAGACACAGGGTTTGGACTGCTCACAGTTTACATAGGACTCTTTTGCATTGCTCAATTAAATATCCCTGCCACACAAAACACTAGCTTTACTTTGGGGGTAAATTTTACACTTGCATAGACTCCTCAATGCCATCAGCATCAAACTCAAAGGTGAACTTGACAATGAAGCCTCTTGCAAGGTCCCCCAGTCCGATGGGCTGCCAACCACATGGGAGTCTTGTGTCCTGGCCACAGCACGACTCTTGCTACTGTTTCTCTGCAGATATTGTTCCCTCTCCCTGTTCCTGTCTCATTCTGGGCCTGGCTCACTCTTACCCATGGCTAGAGCACAGATTTCACCTGGGCTGCAGAATAAGACCTTGGCGCAGGCTCTGCCTTGCAGCCCCCAGCCTGCTCTCTGGCAGGACACTGGTCACCGTGTGCAATGATCTATGTGTATTGATTTCCTGCACTGGCCGAGGAGCAGCTGGCTTCAGGGACCGGGTTGCGTTAATTCAGCCTTGCATCTGCCTGGCTTAGCCTTGGGTCTGGCACACTCCTCGGTACTCTTTTGATGCACCAGGAGGTCAGGGTGGGGCTGGGTATGCACGTTGTCTACAGATCATGTGCCATGAAGCTCCTCCACCATCTGTTTGAGAATGGGCGAAGGCGGCAGTCAGATCTGCTTTCCCGCATCACTTGCCCTCATCTGCAGTGCCACAGTGATTCCTCTTCCCTTGTTATCTCTGAACAGTCTTATTAAGCACAATCTCTATGAACTTACTCATTATCAATAAGCATTTGATCTCCAGAGTGAAGCCCACCAGCAGCACCGTCCCTTCCCCCAAGGATGAAAAGAGAGAGAAAGAAAGATAAATGGGGAAGAAACACCCACTAGTTCAACTAACTCCACACCCTCTCTGCAGGACCCCACAACTGCCAGGCTTCATTCCCCAGATTTGTGTCCCCTTGAGGTGCCCTAAATGAACCATTGCACTTCCTCACGGGGGCCTCTGCTACCTTTTGCTGAGTGTGGGAATCAAGAGGCCCTAAGCTTTATTTCTTCCCTCACTTCCCTTTTCTGTTTCTTACCCCTCAAATGTTTGTGGGGTCCTTTCCTTGAGATCAGTCATTCCACCAGGTTTTCTGCCTGCAGAGTGGATTGAGTAGTGCTAGCAGCCTCCCTGACTCTGAAAAACAGCAGCAGTATTTATACTGGGCTAAAGAGGCCAAAAAAATTGTGTGTGTGTGTGTGTGTGTGTGTGTAGATACCGTCTCATCTCCTGTCTCTACTGTTACATTGCTTGCTTTTCCCTGGTGTTAACACAACTAGGTTTTGTTTGTTTGTTGTCTTTTTCTTCATTTTTTCAGTTGCAAGGTTTATTGTTTCTTGCAGTGCCAAGGGTGGAACCCAGGGCCTTTCACATATGAGGCTACACCCAGTCTCAGTAGCAGACTGAAAGGGAAAAAAAAAAAAAAAAGATTCTTATGTAGAATCCCAGTACATCAACAGGGAAGAAATGCAGTTTTATCAGCAGGATTGTGTGATTTCAGTTCCATGTCCTGTAAATTCTACTGAAGGGAACACAGATTAACAGGATGATAGCCTCCGTGGTGTTTATGTTTGGCATCTCTTCTAGATAGGACTGTGTAAGTTATATTCCCTTTCCTTTCCTGAAATACTGGAGCATTTGAGGGCAGCCAGATTGAATAGCACTGATCAACGGTGACCTTAATAAGTATAGTCATGGGACTCATATGCTCTGGTGCTCAGAGGAAAAATCTTTATGCCTGGCTGTGAAAAGGCAGCGTCACCTACAGTGTGCCTGGTGGCCCGCGTGTGACCTCTGCTGGGCCCCGCCCTTCCTGCTCTTTGGTTTGCAGATGGGGGCCACCACCTGGGTGCAGCAGCTGCTCCGCTGAACCAGAGAGCAGTGACTGCGCCGCCACCCCTCCCTGGCTTCCCAGCGTCATTCTAGGGACGTTGCATGTGCCAATTTCTCTGTCCGCTCAGCTTGCATGGCACAGTCGCCTTCCTGATTCCCGTTCAAACTCTGCAATAGAAAATTAGGTGAAAAGCAGCCGGTTCATTGCCAGCCACAGCCTCTCCGTCATGTTTAGAGAGCTGTGCAGTAGCTCTGGAGCTCACCCTGAGATATTCCTTCAGGTTTGCATAATTTTTTATTAGCAGGACATCGTAAAACTCTAAACTCAGAACCACCTCAGTATTTACACTCATGTTCCATAAAACTGCTATTTGGAGAGGTGGTGTATATAACACACTCCTTTTAAAAAATCATAGACAAAACGAAACGTACTTTTTTTTCTAATCATGACTCTAACAAAGAAACTTAACTCTTGCTTTTCTCAAGAAAGAGTTTGGAGTTACCCATATGACACACAGTTGGGAATTATCAGAAAATAAAATATATGCAAAGACATACACAAAACTAACCGTAGACACCCTTGTGGATTCCCAACACGTAAGTGCTTGAAAGATCTTGTCTTCCCTTTATGATATATCTGGTTTTCTGAAGTTTAGTCTGACCTAAACAGAGTGTGTGACAGCATTAATTACATAAGTACAAAAATCAAAGGGCCCTCAACTCTGCACCGTTTTTTCTAAATACGAGTGCTTTCTCGGAACACAAGGACCATTTTACAGTCTAAGTTCAATCCCCCTAACTCTGAAAAGGAACCGAAACTGGACAGCTGTTCAAAATACACTTTCCTCTTTTTCTTCTTCCTGTTTTGAGTCCATCTTTTTCCTTTAAAGTCTGCTTCCTGCTCTCTAAATAAACGTCACCCTGTTCTAAGATCGCATTCACCTGTGTCCTGATGCTTCCTATTCAGTGTGAGCGGTGGCAGCCTCCCGTCTGCTTCCCAGCTGGTCCTTACAGCCTACGAAGGCCTTGGCTTCTGTGGGGCCCAAAGCTGTCCCGCCACCAGGACACCTAGTAGACTGACATTGTCTTGGGTGTCATGAAACCTGGGAACCGCAATATGAGTGTCCTCAGCACAGAGGAAGCACCAGGTGGTAGAGGCAGGAAAGGAAAGGGACATACTGTCCTTCCATGATCCCATATATTATTCCAGCCTCTTCCATTAGGGTTGTGTGGACCCGAGTGTTCAGAGCTAAAAGCCCCCCAGAAACTCCACCCAGCCCATTGTCTTCAGAATGGGGTCAGAGGGGGTGTGAGGAAGATGCAGGGTACAGCCTGGACAGTGAGTGCTTGGCCAGATGCCACCAGTGTTATTTTGCACAGCAGCAGTCTTCAACTGTTGGGGCACCGGGGGCCACTTTCATGGAACACAGTTTCTTCTGTGAGGGGAATGAGGTGGATGGGATGGTGGTTTCCGGATGATTTAACCTAGATCCCTCACACGCACAGCTCGAGGTAGGTAGGGCTCGTGCTCCTGTGAGAATCTAACTTTGCTGCTGATGTGCCACCGTTGGAGCTCAGGCTGTGATGTGAGCCATGGGGAGCAGCTGCAAATGCAGGGGAAGCTTCGTGTCTTGGCTGCTGCTCATGTCTGCTTGTGAGGCTCAGTCCCCAGCAGACCATAGGTGTGGGGCCCCCTGTCAGACAGGAATGAGCTCTTCTCACTGTGGGCATCCACAGGGAGCCACAAACAAGCTTTCTGGAGTCTCTCCTTGTGAGCTGTTGTGTTCTCCCATCGTGGAGCTCACAAATCAGGTTACAGGAGTTGGTCTCAGGGGGGAGTCAGCTAATGTTCTCCAAGGTGCCGGGTGTCTGTTCTTATGTTAAAAACACCCATAGCATGTGTATCATTCTTCAGCAGAGCTACCAAAAACTCCAAGTAGGAAATGAGTTAGGTTTCCAACATTTACCAAGAAATATTACAATCTAATGTCACAGGTAGCAGGTTGGAATTTGTCAATTATGCCCCGTTCCTGAGAGGTCATGTGTTAAGGGTATGGCCATTACCATCCTGTGGAGACCTAGAATCTTACTATTAATGGAAGACCTATTATCAAATATATTCAACCAAGATAAGTTGACACTAAAATTTTGGGAGTATCAACTCCTAGGAATCTAAAGGTGAATCCTTTTTTGTTAACTGTACATTTGGATAGATTGGGGAATTTTAAAAAGAATCATGTTGTTGGCCAGACATGGTAGTGCACATCTATAATCCCAGGGCTCAGGAGGCTGAGGCAGGAGGATCACTGTGAGTTTGAGGCCATCCTGGGCTACATAGTGAGTTCAAGGACACCCTGAACCCCAAAGTGAAACCTTGTCTCAAAAAAAAAATCATTTGTCTAGGTCACACCCATTCTAATTAAACCATAATCTCCAGGAGTGGGACCAAATATCAGAGTTTTGGTTCTTGTGTTCTAGATCAAACCTGCTAGGCAAATAGCCTACCACTGAGGTACCTCCAGCTAGGTATCAGTGGCATGTAAAAAAATCCCTTGATAATTCTACATGTGGCTGAGCTGAGATCTGCTGGTAACTTACCATGGTAACAACAGAAGTGGGAAAGAAATATATATTCAAATATTCTTTTTTTTTGGTTTGTTTGTCATCAGCTTTTGAGTGTCTGTAATCTATTTTAGGAGGACCAAATTAATTATTCACCCATTCATTCATTCGTTCTTTCACAAATGTTTATTGAGTGATGAGTACCAAGCCCTGGAATTTTGACACTGAATTGGACCTCATTTGTTTTTCCTGTGGCCTAAAGACAGCCAAGCCCAGCTGGACCTTCTGGAGCTATTCTGGACCTGAGCAGATCTCTTGGGTGTTTCTCCGTTGGCCCAAGGGATGGTGGGTGCTTAGTTGTGGGAGAAGGAAAAGCAGATCTTTTCTCTCTAGGTGGCTTCGTATCTCAGGAAATGCCACTCCATGCCTCGCTGAGAAACTTACCCATTAGAGGAGTCTACCAAGCACGCGCCAACCAGGCTTGTGTAGTACCGACTGTTCAGGCAACACCGAAAGCTGGCTTGGAATTGAGCTTTCGGGGGTCTCATACACCTTACTGTATTTTTTCTCATACTCTTAGGTTCTTCGATTGGTACAGTTGGAAAGAACTTTGGGTAATTTTTAGATAAGGAAATTGAGACCCTGGAAAGTGATGTGGTCAGAACACAGTCAGATAGAGACAGAGCCAGCATGGGGCGTAGTCTCATGCATACTAGCAAGCATTTTACCAGGGACCTACACTTGCAGTTCTGCTTGTTTTTAAGAATTCAAAGCAAAATTCACTTCATGATGAGGGAGTATTCATAAGTGGTCCTTGGTCTTTGAAAAACGGTTACCAAACATCAAATCTGAGCTATATTAAAATGTTGGTTGATTTAGGTACCCTGGTCTTTACTCCTTTAGTGTCCCAGTGATTATGGCTCCATCTGCTGGCAGCAAAGGGCAGTGGCACAAAGCTTTGGATTTTGAATTCTGGTCATCCCTGGAGTGGCCTATATTCTTAGCAGACAAGATCTCTTCATAGAATATGATATGTATGCACGTGTATCTACATTTTAGATAAATGCATATATATGTGTATCTAGATAGGTGAGTAAGGAGACCTCATTTAATGTAAATTTAACACATGAGGAAATCAAGTTGTAAAGTATCTGATGACTTGTTTAAAATCGTGCAGTTAGATGTGTCAGAGCTGAGAACCCAGCCTGATTTCCTGATTGCTTCTGCAGTCCAGCTGATCGGTATGTGTTTCTTCATGTGCAGAATTATGAATATGTTTTGGTGAGCCAGTGTTGATGATTTCGAACAAGAATTTTGTAGGGCTGGGGATCGGGCTTAGTAGTAGAATACTTGCCTAGCATGCATGAGGCCCTAAGTTCCAACCCCAGTACTAAAAAAATAACTTTTAAAGAGCATTTTCTTGTGCAAATTGGGCTATACAGTAGTCCAGTAACTCGTCTGTCTTTGTGTTCAGCAAGAGAATGAAACCTTAGTGGCTGTGGCACTTATTGTATGTACTAAATAACTTATATGCAACTCGAATGGAGTTGTCCATGGGACTATTAAGAAGGAAGTCACTCAAATCATTTTCCTGTGTTCTGTGTTCAGATGGAGCCCTGAGAGAGACTGTTACCAGAGTCCTAGGCCAGGGGGTGAGTTCTGGAGTCCTGGAAAATTGGAAATGGTCACTTAATAAAGCTAATGGAAAGCCGTCATGAAGTAGGAGAGGACCCTAATCAACATAGTGATGTTGGGAAGACAAGGGGAACCAGGCATCTCTAGCCCTATCTTTGGAGGTACTGATGCAAATTTTAGATTGAAAAAGGAGAATCGGGGCAGGGAATTGGCTCCAGGGAAGTTCTTATGACTTGAAGGGGGCCGTCCAGTTCCAATGAGATGACTGCTCCCACTTATGGTTGTAGCTTCAATTCCTGTCCTGGGGTGACTGCTCCACTTGGGAGCTTTATCTTATCATGGGATGAGGAATCAAAGGTAGCTGCAGGATTAAGGCGATGACTGGTGACTTCCTGGTGCTGCTCCATGGAGTCTGAAACAGGCTGGTTTATGTCCCTCTAAGTCTTGAAAACGTCTGAGCAACTCTTACATTGGTATCCTCGGTTTTGAAGAGGGGTGAGATAGCTATGAAAGGGGCTAGTCAACCTTGTATTACTAGATTTTAGACATTCCTTAAGTGATTAGCAGGAATCTTATCCAAAGATGAAGGTAATGAGACAGATACAAAAGGAAGACAGATGCTGAGCTTTATCTTGCCTTTAGTTATTCACTGGCCATCTGCAGACCACCTTTTGCAGACCAGACTGTGAACCTGGAAGTGCCTGAGAGAGGAGGACCAGAAGTTGGTGGCTGCTTCTCGGTGTAACTTTTACCTTGTGCCCTTGTGGCCCTGCAGAGAGAGTGGTTCCTGGCCATCCCTGCCCTGTATTTCTTAATAATATGCTTGACTTCTGTTTGTCCTTTCTGATTATATTTGTTTCCATCTTTTATCCTCATGCAGCCTCTTAAACCTGAGGACATGCACTCCCATTTTGAGAATAATGATAGCAAGGGGAGGGATTTTGTTGCCCTTTCTTTTGTCTGAATACCTCATAATTGCTTCCATAATTTTCCCCCTCCAGATTAGTGAACCATGATGAAATGAGAAAAATAACACACAAGATATGCTGAAGTCTCTCTCTCTCTCTCTCTGTCTGTCTCATGTGTACACATTTTACTTCCATTATCTGACACGGAGTACAAAATCTGTGGGTCCTTGAGCTACACAAATTAGGCTGCAGGGTAAGATGACGTTGCTGTCAGTTCATGGAAGC
>PVJX010013975.1:0-46062 GCA_004027295.1 Dolichotis patagonum
GTGGAATAGATTGGAAGATACAACCACAACTGCAAACTCACTGAACCACCTCATCTTTGATAAAGGGGCCAAACATGCTCGCTGGAAGAATGACAGTCTCTTTAACAAATGGTGCTGGAAAAATTGGCTGTCCATATGCAGAAGACTAAAACTAGACGCATGTCTATCACCATACACTAAACTAAAATCTAAATGGATCAAAGATCTAAATATTAAAACAGAAACACTAAAACTACTGGAAGACAAAGTAGGTAAAAACCTCAAAGATACAGGGATAGGAAGAGAATTCATGAACAAGAACCAAAGTACACGGGAAGTACTTCCCAGAATCAATAACTGGGACCACATCTTATTAAAGAGTTTCTGCATGTCCAAAGAGGTTTCCAGCAGAGTGAAAAGAAAACCCACAAATTAGGAAAAATCTTCATGGACAGCACCTCAGACAAAGGACTTTTGTCTAGAACTTATAAAGAATTAAAAAAAATCAGACCCTCGAAATTCAAAGACCCAATCCAAAAATGGGCATCTGAAATGAATACACAGTTCTCAGATAAAGAAATACGAATGGCAAATAACTAAAACAGAACAAAGTTTAACCTTCATTGTCATATCCTTCTCCAGTGTTATTTTAAAACTTTGGATCAGATCTTTGCTCTGCTCTGCAGATAGGCATGTTAATCACTTAGGGAGTGCCTTGGAAAAACAAGGTTAATTAATCCTGAATTTATATAACCTATCTCACCTGCCTACAAGACTGAGAACACCAAGGTAAGAGATTCATGGGGACATTGAACTACTAGTGAGTACCCAGGAGTCTCTAGTCATTGCCTTAAACTTTCGGCACCTTGGATTCCAGAAGAGATTCCACAACACTGAGACTGCCCCAGACAGAATCAGTGACCAGATTACCCCTCAAAGCAGAAAGGACTTCCCTTGGAGTCATCTTACTGTGCCAGAGCTGAGATAACGCTCAGCTATACTCTGTCCACCTCACCTCATCTTCAGTGCTGGTCCCCTCGTAAACAGGCCAACCTGGTATCTTCATCAGAGCTGTGCCCTCTTTAGCTCCTTGAGCCAAGTCCTGCTGTGGATTGAAAACGGGTGGTCAGCTTAATTCCAGCTGAGTACAATCAGCATGGTGCTGAGTGTAGATGGCCCACTTGTGGACCGTTTCCAGCATAAAAGGAGACATAGAGAGAAACAGTGTGGTGTTGTGGGTTCTCCTAATTGTTGTTTGGAGCCGTTGGTTCTCCTAGAGGAGCTCATCATGGCTAGCTTCCACAGTATGAATTTGGCCATTCTCATTGGAGGAGCTCGGAACCTTGTTGCTGAGAGTGGTTGCGGTTCACTTTGGAGGGGCTCTGGTCCTTTGAGCATTGCTTCCTGGCTCTGTAGGGGAAGATGTGTGCTGTATAATCTCCAGGAAGCTTGTCACGCTGTCTTCCTGACATGTACTTGACTGTTCTCATTGTTGGAGGAGCTTGGAACCTCGTTGTCACTGAGGATGGCTATGGTACTTTTTGGAGGAGCCTTAGTCCCTAGTGTTGTTTCTTAGCTGCAGTGTAGAACCCTCAATATACTGGCACACATCCTTCACCCCGCTGGCACAGACTTTCTAGCTTCCACCACTGACCTTCCCAGTGCAGATCCGTGAAACAGACTTGCATACATCATTGTCGTGGGCTCTAGGTTTTCAGCTGAACTCATGCAGGTTCTTGCTATGGGATTCAGCCCCTTGGCTGGATTTTCTGGGTCTTTAGTGTAGTGGATAGATTTCCTGCACTTTCTTTGTATTTAACTCCTGGGTAACCGTCATAAAATAATGTTATAAATTCTGTGTCCTGTGTGTAAATTATTCTTGCAACCCCCCAGTACAAATACTTTCCTATTTTTTTCTTATTTTCTAACTCTGCCTACTAAGTCTGCCTGGACCTGTCACTGAGGCACCTTGAACTGCTTTTCTGTGATAAGAGAATGAACTTGGTCTGCTTGGCAAGTTGAGGTTCCTATCTTCTCTTTGGGGGACCTTCCCAGACCCTGTCCAGTGGCACTGTCTTTTATTTAATAAAAGGACATGTTTGCACTTGCTCATATTTAAAAATAATAGTTTTAAAATGTAAAATTTTAAAAATAATTATCTTTGAGGAAGATGGGAAAAGAATAGAGGCAACTGCAGAGATCTACCGATTGGGGCTGGTGAGATGGAAATGCTCAGAAATCAGACAAAGAAACTTTACTATTTGCAGACATGGGAAGAAGCCAAGGTAAATGCCAGACCTCCAAGGCTCGGGGAGCTGCTCAGAGTAGGTGGACACGCGTCTGCACTTGCTGCCTATCACGCCTTAGTTAAGGAGCCTCAGTGACACTTGCTTTGAGTTTTATACCTTGGGTGCCACTGGGATCATTGAGTTAAGCACTGCAGGACATCTTGCTCTAAGACAATGAGGACATGGGCCTAGTTGTTCTGGAAAGTTCCTTTCTATCACAGAATGTTGGCATTCTGACAGTGCACATTCTATAAATATTGAAATATTCTATAAATATTGAAGCATGGCATCAAGCAAGGCAGTGCAGGGACCTGTCAGTCTTCTTGCAGGGCAGTGACAGGAGAAGACTCCCATCAAACTTGCTTTATGTAATAGCCCAAATTAAATCTAAGATATATTCCTTATAACCGTATATGCACAATGAAACCGGTTCACCTAACTATGTACTGAGTTAGGCCAACCATTTAGAGAAGATTTTCAGTTTTGAAAAAGAACTGGAAGTTGTTTAGTAGGTTGTAGTTATGGTAATATCCGAATTGTCTCTACTTCCTCCTAGAAAGGTCTGAGACATATTTGGAACCATAATCTACAAAATGTGAGTTCAGTATAGGGGTGACAGAAAATAAACGTATGCTTTATTCTTGGTCTATTCTTCTGGTTGAGCAGTGAACATGGTATAAGAAAGAGCATAGAAGGGAATAAGAATTTTTCTGGACACATTAAGACTTTGAGATACCGACTTAGAGTGTAAGTCTTCAGTGTAAGTCTGGTCATTCGGATGAAAGAGGGTTGAAGGTAGGAACTTGGAAATCAAAACTATATAGATGATTTTTTCTTTCTTTCTTTTTGAGACAGGGTATCGCTATGCAGTTCAGGCTGGCCTTGAGCTCACTTTGTGGCCCAGGTTGGTCTCAAACTTGCAGTGATTCTCCTGCCTCAGCCTCCCGAGTGCTAGGATTATAGATGTGTGCCACAATGCCTGGCAAATTCAGATAATTTTTACAAGCCTTTAAAATTTTCACTTTATTTTTTGATCCTTGCTCCCATTTGAGGGTTCAAGAGATGGAGGTAGGTGGAATGAGAGGGAAAGAGGATGAGGAAGGAATTAAGATGCCATATGTAGTAACTCTGTACAAGGAATAAAACGTGATGCATTGCAAATGTACTAATGAAAAATAAATAATTTATAAACTTTCACTTCAGGGTTTTCTATCTGTTTAAGCCATTGTTGACCTCTGTCCTTTTGTGGAAATCTTTCTTCAGACAAATCATTTATTGTGTCAAAGGAGTAAAAATGTTTTGTTTCAGTTTCAGATCTTACAAGGGTGTTTCTCCCAGTAAAAATACATTTATTCTTTCTGGATTGAATAGCTTTGATAGTAAAGCTATCTTGCTGGTTAGACAGTTTTCTTCTAAGGATAATTCCTAGTTGGAATTTCTAGGAAATGATTCTTGTGATAAAGTATATTATTTTACTGAATATTGATAAACTTTTCCATTATTTTAATTTTTAAAAACTGGGTATGAGCTGTTCTTACTCATTTGAAAGTTTGCAGTACGGCAGAAATGTGGAAGTTAATTTCATCTGTGTAAATTAGTCAGCAAAATATTTTCCCAGTGAATTGTAAAACCTTGTCGAACCAAGGTATATTTAATCAGAATAGTGCTAAATACAAGGTAAATGCTTTTTCTAAATTAATTACATTTCTATAAAACATTAGATGCTTTGATTATAATTTGTAGTTTATTTAATATTCTTTCATGTCACACACATTTAAAAATTTGCAAGTTGAGTATGCTTTAAGGAATGAAACATTATTTCTTTTTTTCCTTTTTCTTTCCTTTTTTGCATTCAGATAAAATGAACTTCAAAAGAGAATAATGCTACCAACATTTTTGAAGAAATACCCTGTCCTGAGATGAAACCTTTGTAAAAAACTTCTGGCCATTTCTTGTCTCTAGAGTAAAAATAAAGTTAGATTAATAAATAAGAAGGCAGATGAATAAAGAGATGCTGGATTTGGTCACTGCATGCTTCGTGCATGTGTTGCAATACCACGCTGACCCCTGTTAACATGTGTAATTAATGTATGGTAATAAAAATATTTTTTAAACATGCCACATAGATACATCCAGATGGCAAAAGAAAAACCATAGTATAAAATTACTGTCATGACTCATTTATACAGGCAATCTTATTTTTTTGATAGAGAACTTTTTATTCACACTAGAAGTTATATTTAAAAAATAAAGATTTTATTAAATGAAGCATTTGATAAGTTCATCTTCCTGTACTTTGGTTTGGAGTAGCATTTTGAGGTTGCATTTTGGAAGTGTATTTATCCATAATAGTAATAAATGAGTAAAATCCTGTTATGTTCAAAAATTAGATTTTGTAAATCTCAGAAAATATTTTGTATTCTTTATTTCTATTATAGGTACAACTATTATGGCTGTAGAACTTTAAATCTTTAGGGAATTTATTAATTTTCATTAATTCTAAAGGGTTTAGCAACTTTTATTATACATTTATTTGTATTTTCATTCTCAAGTGTTTAGCGAATTTTATTGTACATTTGTCTTTGGGAAACTTTTTTTTATATCTTAATTTGATAATAATTACATAGTACAAAGAAAATTACTTGATCTACAACCATTGGTAACATATTAAGTACATGTTTCACTATGTTTAACAACAAGTTTGGGGCTGGTGATATAGCTCAGTGGCACCGTGCCTTTCTGGCAAGTGCAGGGTCCTGAGTTCAATTCCTGAGTTTGTGCCAAAAAAAAAATTAAAACCAAATTTAGTTATACTTTATAGATAAAATTTAATCATTTCAAATGTGTAATTCATTATAACTTTCCTGTATGGTATAACTGTCACTATGTATTATTTGGGGACACTGTCACTCACTGACTAGATCTCTTATGCCCATATACAATTATTTTGTATTCTTACCTTCATTGTCAGGCAGCAGCACGTCTACTTTGCATCAGTTTGCCTACACTGAACATTTCATTTGATATGAAACCTGGTGTAACTGGCTGCTTCACTTAGTGTTGTGTCTTTGAGGTGCACCTGTTTTTGTTACTGACTCATATTTTGAATAGGAACACCACACACTGCCTGTCCATTCACCTGCTGAGCATTTAGCACATTTCCAGATTTTACTATGGTGAATAATGCTGCTATGGACAGTTCACTGCAAATGTATATGTTGCTATCAGTATTTGTCTTAGTTACTTTTCTCCTGCTGAGACAAAATACCTGACACCCAAAGTTAAAGGAAGTAAGGTTCATTTAGCTCAAAGTTCATAGAGGTTTTAGTCCATAATCAGATGCTGCAAGACAGGGTGGCACATGGCAGAGGGGCACCAGCTCATGGTGATGGAAGACAAGCAAGAGCAGCAAAGTAGAGAGGGACTAAGACTCTTTCTGTCCCTTGTATTATATGCAGGCTACCCACCCTGGATTGGGTGTAGCCTTCACAGCCCTATTCCTAGCACTGAGCCGTGAGTCAATGACCAACTCCAATGCCTTTGAAAAGCCTGCCCCTCCATGGTCACATGAGGCTGTGGGGGGACATGCAGACACAAACCATGGCAGTCTTCTAGTAAGATCTTTGTGTTCTTCAACACATTTCATCTTCGCCTCTCCTGTCTAGTTAAGTAACATTATTATCCCCATTCTACAAAGGAGGAAACTGTAAAATTGTGTTAACTTTATACAGGTGGAAGATGGTGGACTGAGGGTTCAAAAGAGGTGGTTTGCTTCTGGATGCCCTGTTTTTAATTACTTCTATAATTAATATGGTGCTTATTTTATATTAATGTGGTTTTATTATATCAATGGTCATAGTTAAATGATGATTCTTTAGAATCATCATTTAGATCCACTACTTTTAGCTCTTTTTTTTTGTGAGTACCAGAAATCAAGCTGAGGACCTTGCACTTGCCAGGCAGGTGCTGTGACGCTGAGCTATATCTCTGGCCCCCAGAGCTACCACTTTTAGATGAGAATTTACATACTGCTGTATCATTGGATTTATTATAATCAGAAGTTTTTATGGAAAGAAGAAAAATTGCAGGTACTTTGCCTTATTCTTGTTTGCTTAGAATCTGTCAAAGAATGTGTCACTGGAAAAGAGAGCCAATAGTGTTTATTAAATTAAAGTAGCCAAAAAATTAAAAAGGCATTTAAATTTTTCTTACTTTAGGGATAGTTTTTTTCCTTCATTATTTATCCCTTCTCTGTATCCCCTGTTTTGAATCTTTCAATGTAGTTTCTGTTTCCTATGCATTTCTTCTTAAATATCCTGAGAATATTACAGATGTCTTAAGGTACTATAACTGGCAAATGTATGTTGACGGAAGCTCAAGAATTGAGAGTGTGAGGTCAGGTTAACATTTTGGCAAGAGTACTATGTAAATGAAGTGCCTGGAGTGTGTTATATCAGAGGCTGTGATCTTGATTATTATTGGTGGTCTAACTTTAACCATGTAAGTGTATGGTGTTCAATAAATCAGTCAATTTTCAAAGACTCTTTTCCTTATTCTAAGGAGTCGGTGATTCCTGGGTTGATACTTTGAGACTGTGAGTTTCCTATTCCCCTTGATTTTAACATTCATTGTTTTATGGTTTGAATTTAGAATGTCGCTCAAAAGACTGATGTGTTTTGAGATAGAGCTTTTCAATGGTGATTGTATCATGAGTGCTTTGACTTCATCAGTGGATTAATACTTTGATGGATTCATAATTTGATAATGTTGGGAGGTGATAGTTAGGAAGTAGGGTCTAATTGAATGGAGGGGTGTGGGACATGATCTTGGGGACTACATCCTGTTTCTAACTTCTTGCTCTCTAGCATTTTTCTTTTCTTTTGAAGACTGATTAGATTATAAAGACTCTAACTTCATCAGTGGATTAACCCACTGATGCATTCATCATTTAGTGGCATTATTGGAAGGTGATCAGAAATTAGGAGATGTGGTCTAATTGAAGAGAGTGGATAATGGAGGTATGATCTAGAGGATGGTCTTTGGTCCCAGCCCCTTCCTCTGTGGTTCTCTCACCTTCTCTGGTTTTTGGCTGTTGTAATGGTTGATACATTGTGTCAATTTGAAAAGTTTAGAAGCTTAATTAAGTAGCTCAGCAGTTCTATATGCTAGGGTGTAGAGGACTTGTTTTGGGGCTTTTTATGCTCCAAGATGCTGTAATGGTTGATCCATTGTGTCAGTTTGCGAAGTATAAAAGTTTAAGTGACTCAGCAAAGGGCCAGGGTCCTCACTTTGTAAACATCAGCCTGTGTAAGAGGAGGGCTCCGAAATGGTCTGAGGGCTCCACCCACCCTAGGGTGGGTAGCCTGCTTACAGTGTAAGGGAGGAAAAGAGTCTTGCTCCCTCTCCTTTTGTTCCTGCTGCTTTTGCTGGCTGCTGAGTTGAAGTGTTGCCCCTGTGCCATGCCTCTCTGCTTGGAGCCAGCTGATTGTGGACAGAAACCTCCAGAAACTGTGAACTAAATAAACCTTTTCTTCCTTAATTTTGGGCATCAGATATTAAGTCTCAGCAATGAGAGAAAAGTAAGTAAGACAGCTACCATGAAGTAAGGTGCTCTATTTTCTGCATCAAAACAGACTACTAACAGTGGAGCCAGACTAGCTGACTAAAACCATGAGCTAATTATAGAATTAACTAATTTTCTTTTCTTTTCTTTTCTTTTCTTCTTTTCTTTTCTTTTCTTTTCTTTTCTTTTCTTCTTTCTTTCAAGAAGTGCTGGGGTTATGGGCATGTGCCACTGTTATTGGCTAGAATTTTTAATATATATGGGTTCATGAATTTTTCTCCCATAGTAAACTATTTGGAGCCAATTTTAGGGCTCCAAAGCATGGGAACAAAGCGTTAATCTAAAGCACAGCTGATGGTTAGGAAGCATCATAAATGCTCAGGAGCCTATTCAGTGGGTGGCTAACAGGAAGTTACTGAGGTATACTAAGTAACTTTTTAAAAATAAAAATATTCCATATGTCTGTTGAAAGTTATGTTTCTTTTTTAAAAAATTTAATCTACATTTAATATTACCTTTAGGTGTTACGTGTTATTAAATACTAAGATCATTCTAAAAATATCTTTATATCTTTTTGACTACTTACTAGTATTATAATTTTATACTATATCCTACATGATTATAAGTGTTACATATTTCTCTTTACACAAAATAAGATAATCTAGATCAGAGAAACTTTTTTCTTTTGAGACCGAGTTTTGCTAACTAGTTCAGATTGTCCTGGACCCACTATGTAGACCAGGCTGGCCTTGAACTCACCTCGGTCCTCCTGCCTCAGTCTCCTGAGTGCTAGATTACGGACATGCATCACCACAGCTGGCTTCCTCTAGAATTTCTAAACCTTCACACTGTTGTTCTCTGACTTACAATGCTATTTTAAGACATCTACACTGTATTTTTGTTCATTTTTAGATTATTTTCTCTGCAAGTTTTATACGTTCTTGCCATCCTACATTGTGAAGTTTTATCATCATGTGCCTTGGGTACAACTTTCTTTCTTAATACCAGGCACAGGTGGATTTTCAGTCTGAATGTTCTTTTTTTTAGTTGAAAATTTCATGCATCATTTCTTCTGTAGTTTCTTTCTACCTTTTATGGAATGCCTGTTAGTTTGATATTAAATATTCTGGTTTGTTTTCATACTTTTCTTATTTTTTCAGTTATTTTACACCAATATTTTCTGACTTTGTCTTTAAGTTTACTTACTGACTTTCTGCTATAATCATTCAAATGATCAAGTTGTTTCTCCATCTCTGATTCTTATAGCATATGTTCTTTGCGATTGTAACATCTTTTTATCACTAAGGATGTAAGGATGTTTATCTAAAACCTTTTTTGTTATTTTTTCTTACTTACATTACCTTTTCCTTTTTGTATAGTCGTTCATGTTGGCAGTTTTCTCGTGTATACGGAGGTTCACTGTCACATATAAGGTTGATACATAGACAAGCAGATTAGGCAGTGTACGCTTGGGCTGAGCTTGGATAACTGGGAATGAGCATGACCATTTCTTGGAGACTCCCACATGTCAGTGTGTATCAGTATAGTATCTGAGGGCACTCCGTTTTGTTCAGAAGAATCCTCTGTTACCCTCGTTATCCTGCTTTTGGTGAGAAGTATGGTATAATACTTGGCTGCCGGCACACTTGGAACTCAGTAATAAAAGGCAGCTGAACATTTCATCATTTATCACACAGAGATTTTCATCTAATCCTCTTTTTTAAAATTACATTTCTTGGTACATTTTAGGTATGCATAATGATTGCATTCATTTTAGGGAATTTGTACCCATACATGATAGAAATTGATTCCCTACCCTCCTTTCAACCCCTCTTCCTCTCCCTATTGATAAAAGCTTTGTTTCCATGTTTTTCTTCTTTTTGCATCATCGTTTTTCTTTTCTCCTTCCCCCTCCTCAGTTCCCTTCCCATTTGGACATTTTCTTCCTATTTCACAATATCTATTATACATTGTGGTCCTTATTTACACTTTTGGTTTCTCACACCAGAGAAACAATGCTATTCTTATTTCACTTAAAGACTGTGGACTCACGGTGCATCCATTTACCTAGAAATGTCTCCAGCTTATCCTTCTTTATAGAAGAGTAGTACTCAATTATATAAGAAGGACATCTTCTTTAGCCAATCATTAGTTGATGGGCATTTGGGTTATTTCCAAGGTTTAGCTATTACTAAATCTGTTGCTGTAAACATGGGTGTACATGTATCAGTGTGGTATGATGCTTTTAATTCTTTTGAGAAGATACCCAGAAGGGGAATAGCTGGGTCACATGGTACCTCTGGTCCTAGTTTTTTTTTTTTTTTTTTTGAGAAATGTCCACTCTGATTTACACAGAAGTTGCATCAGCCTATACTCCTACCAGCAGTGGAAAAGGGTTCCTTTTTCTCCACAGCTTCACCAGCATTTGTTATTAGTTGGTTTGTTAATAACAGCTGTTGTTTCTGGGGTGAGATGGAATCTCAGTGTTGTTTTAATTTGCATTTCTTGAATGACCAGTGATGTTGAACATTTTTCATGTATTTATTTGCTGTTTCTTCTGGGAAGTGTCCATTCATCTCAGATGCCCATTTTTGGATTGGGTCTTTAAATTTGGGAGATCTGTTTTTTTTTTTTCCATTTTATTTTAAAGAGAATAAGACAAAAGAGGTCAGTACAGAGCAGATCGGAACCGTACAACATAGGCAACACAATACTTAACATTAAGACAATCGGACATTAACAATAGCTATCACAATATTTCTTTCTCTGCTATAGTTGAGCATAGTTTCAAATACAATATCAAACATAACAAAAAAGTGTAAAACCAAGGTCTGTTGTTTTTTAGTTCGTTATATATTCTAGATAGTAATAATCCTTTTTCTGAAGAGCAGTTTCATGTATTCATTTTGCTTTCAGTCTGAGACCTCCTCTTTTTTCCTAGGAGTGATATCCTTTAAATGGAGTGTTTGTATTGTAACAGAAAATGCCGCCCCTTCTCCCCCAGTATACGTCTGTTTCTTAGTTGCCCAACTAACAGTTCTTGTTCTGGTTTTAGTTGCTCCTGTCATGTAGAAATGGCTGGTCACTGTGATGCATAGCTGCTCACTAAGATGCACATTGTGTAAACCAATCTCCAGTTACCAAGTCATTCTGCCTTTGTACTTGCTGCTTGCTTATCCCATGTAAGCTCTAGACCACCAGAGTTATAGGGCCTGGTATTTTGGGAATGATCCCAATCAGTGCCCATCAATGTAAAAGATCTGCCTTCAAATCTATGGATGACATAGCGTTAGAGAGGTCATTTATTGTTCACTATGCAACACATTAATTCTAGTTACTGTTACTTGTTAACTGTCAAAATGTAAGTAAAAATAAGTTCCTAGTTAACACCATGAGTTCATCTCTTAACAAGACTTTGAGAAGGGGAAGAGCCTGCTTATGGAACATTGAGAAACACTGTATAAGTAAGATGTTTTGATGCTGCATTTTAAGTCTTCTTTTGCCAAAGACTGTTTTTGGGCTTTGTTATGGCTTGTATCTAGACATCCACTCAAAACTGCATGTGTTGATAGTTGAGGCTTTTTGGAGATGGCGATCTAGGGTGTGTGCATATGGATTAAGGGTATGTGAATATGTTTTAAAGGTAGGATAACTAAATGAGCCCAGTGATTGGTTTAGAATAGTTCTGGATGTGGATAATAGGAAGGCCACCCTGGGTGTGGGTGGCACCACCCATTGGACTAGTAGCCTGGATGGGATAAAAGGGAAAGAGAGGCTCCTGACTTGCTGCTTCCTTCCTGCCAGACTGTTCTTTGAGGCCCCTTTGCCAGGCCGCCCTGCCTTTGAGCCAGTGGACTGTGGCTTGAAACCTCTACAAACTGCAAGCCAGAGTAAATCTTTATGAGATTCTTTATTAACAAAAAGTGATTGGGAATGGGTGAGATCAAATTAAGATCAAAATAAAGGCATGATGAGGGAAATTTAACAGACATTTAGATTCAAAACTCTATAAAGACTATGTTTGCTTGTTTTAGATTCACTTAAACTAGAGATATAAATTAATACCTAATGCTTTATTTTCATTAGGTTTTTACTCTCTGAAGTACATTTTACTGACTTACCCTTGTGGAGCTATTGTCTTTAAAGAATTTATGGTGAAGCTATGAATGAAAGATACAGAGCATGCGGTTGTAGTGAACCAACTAAAATGTAGCTGAGAACCTTCTAACTCCCTCCGCCCCAATTTTTACAGTAACTTTCCCAGCATTAGAGATGGAACCCAGACTTGGAATCGTTCTGCCTCGGCCTCCAAGAGTGCTGGTTTAAAAGCATGTGCCACTATGCCTGACTTCGCAGTGGTTTTAAACTGTACTCTGTGAATGAGTTCTATGGATCCATGGTGAAGGGTTAGAAATAAAATAAGCCAGCTATCGAGCCCCTTATTTCCTCCTTTATTGGCTCAATACCTTAGATTCTATTTGAACCAAGGATTTTATATGAAAGGTTTTTATTTGAAAACTTCTAGTTAATAGTTTTGATAGTTCAAAACATAAAATTGAAGACAGTATCATACATGAGGTAGTGTCAGTATCTAAATTAACCTTTCCTTTTGCTCCCAGTGTTTATTTATCTGTTCACGTGTTTATCCATTCAGTCACAGTACTGGGGATTGAACACAGGGCCTTGATTCTGAGCTACATCTGTGTCATATATATTTATATATTATTTTTAATAGGGTCACTTCTTACCCCACCTGCATAATTCTGAGATTGTAGATGTGTGTACCTCATGAGATTCATTATTATGAAAAAGTGATTGGGAATGGATGAGATCAAATTAAGATCAAACTAAGGCCATGATGAGGGAAGTTTAACATCATATAATTGAAAGAGATTATAGCAAAATTTAAGCTGTTTTATTACACTCCACTCAGATAAGACTGTTTAATAAACTATTTAAATATTTGAAAATAATTCAACTCATGTTTTTGAATTTATAATATATAATATATACAAACATGTATCATATATCATAGAATACCAGTTGTATTATATTTTGTAATTAAGACCAACATTAGAGTTATATTGATTGCATAAGGTTTAAAACTGGAAATGAACTAGGTGGTTAAAAGCTCATGAATTCACCTCTGAAGACCTAAAACAAATTATGTATCATATACATGTCAACAGTAGAGTATATACATATTATCTATGTAGGTATATAGAAAACTTAAATACTGCCAAGTTTATGAACATTAATAGAGTCTCGCCCCATTAATGTTAATTCCTTAATAGACAGGATTAACAATATAATTGTTTAAAATATTATTATATAAATTTATTGAGTATAGCATGATAATTACATGTATTCAGTATATAATGATCAAATCAAGGTACTTAACATTTCCATCTCCTTAAACATTTTTTGAAATGTTTTATTAAAATGTGTAAAAATTGCACATATTGGAGGTATAATGTGGTATTTGTGTACAATATGTACTGGTCAAATCAGAATAATGAATGTTTCTGTCTCCTTACTGTTTAGAGCCTTCAAGTTTTATCTGTCTAGTTTTTTGTTGTCCTTTTTTGAGAGTGGGTCTTACTATGTGGTTCAGGCTGGCCTTGCATTCACCTTGTGGCTCGGGCTGGCCTCGAGTGTGCAACGATTCTCCTATCTCATCCTCCTGCATGCCAGGATTACAGGTGTGCTCCCCCGTGCCCAGCTCTCTGTTTAGTTACCAGTAAGTTGTATAATAAGTATCAGAGTTCTCTAAAGGAACAGAAACAATAGAAAGTGTATGTATAATAATGCAGAGGATTTATAAGGAGGCTTTCTAGTAAGGATCAGAGGTGGAAGAGTCTACAGTGGCCATCTGCAGTGATAGGTAAAGAATCCGAATGGCTGCCTACATGCTGGACACTAGTGACTGCTCTACCCAGGAAGATGGAAGCATTGAAACAGAGCAGTCAGAGGTGCCGCACAGTCAGTGTCAAGGCCTGCATGCTAGTCTTGGAGCCACCAGTGTGTGCCTACACTGGAAGGCTGAAAAAACTGGAGAACGGCTGTTGAAAGGCAGCGTGAGGACCGGAGCTCTTCAGACACAGGCCCACTTCATTCTTCTTTCCCTCTGTTGTTCCTTCCAGACTCCCGCCTGTTGGTTGGTATCACTCATACCTGGGTGAGTCTTTCTTTCTCAGTTTATTGGCCTACATGTTAATGAGCCACAAACAAACCCCAAACTGTGCTTTACTAACCTTCTAGGCGTTTCTTCATCCATGCAATTTGGTATATCATGATTAATAGTCACAGCAGATTAGTTTTATATTTGCATTTTTATTTTTCACATTTTTGCAAGTATATAATAATTACATTCACCATGGGGAGTTGGTACATGTATATAACACATCTTAATTCGTTTTATGTCCCCTCCCTCATCTCTTGGTCCCTATTACAGCAGGTTAGTATGAATTAATTCCCCCTTCTTGGTGCTTTAGATCAGGGGTTCCCAACTCCTGGGCCTTATACCAAGACCAGTTTGTGTCTTATTAGGAACTACACTGCGTAACAGTTGATTAATGGGCAAGTGCTTCATCATATAGCTTTATCTGTATTTACAGCCTATTCCCATTGCTTCAGTTACCACCTGAGCTCTTCCCATGTCAGAGCAGCTGCATTAGACTCTCAGAGGAGTGCAACCCTTGTTGTGAACTGTGCACACGAGAGATGTAGGGTTGTATCATCTGTATGAGAATGATGACTGGTGAGAGCTGAAGTGGTGATGCTAGCACTGGGGAGCAGCTGCAGATGCAGATTAAGATTAGTGAAGAGATTTGACAAGAAAACCGTAATAGGCAAGTGACAGTTAAGCTACATCTGGTAGACTTTGTAGTGGCAAGTGAGTTGATGTGCTTTAATTATACAGCTACATCTGGTGGCAGCCTTTAAGTCAGAATCTGACACTTATTTTGGTCTTCATGTGACCCACCCATTTTATTTTTCACTTCCATTTTTGTCATTTTCCCACACTGCACACTTGTCTCAGTTAAAGTTTGGGTAACCTCACAGGCTAACTCAAGCCAAGCTTAGTAAAAAACAAACATCACTGATAGCTTGTATGAAAGTGGGGAAGACCCAATGGTGGGACAGCAGAAGACTCTTAAGACTGCCAAGAAAAAAAAAAGCTGCATAAAAGAAAAAACTAAGAGTCCTACTGAAATTACAGATTCATTGCAATAGGTGACTCACATTTTCTCGGCATGCTTTGTATAATGTGACAACCAGCTGTCCAGTGAAGCCATGCAGCCTTCAAAACTGCTTTGCAACATGCAGACCAAGTACTCTGCGTTAAAAGAATAGCGTTTTCAAAGGAAAAAAAGTGAACACAAAGAATAGATGCAATTACTGAAGGTCACCATTTTTATCAAATATGTCTGCACTGAGAGTTTGACTCTTGGTGCCTAACTGCATTGCTAAGGCTAAGAAGGCCTTTACTATTGGAGACTTGATCCTGTCTGCTAAGGACACATACGTCTTGAACTTTCAGGAGAGGCATTCTGTCAGAAGGTGGTACATCTTTGTCTTTCAGCTAGCACCGTGACTAGATGGGTTGGTGAGTGACGGGATAGTGAGGCACAGCTCTCAGGGGATTACCGGGTCACCATGTTGGGCAGTTCAGATTCATGTCTGTTGGAGCTGACAGCAAGGCATGATGCTTGTTTTTGTGAATTATATTTTCAGGAGAGTGACATGAGGATATGTTACATGGACTTTTGTTCCCATCCAACATGACCAGTATAGAACTATGTAAATCCTTGAATGATTGTGTATCAGGAAAACTGAATTTTGTGCTGATACAGTCACAGACAGAGTGGCTGTCATGACTGGTTGCCTTTCTGGTTTTACTACTTGAGTCAATTGCTTCTGACAGTAAGTCTCTGCAGTCTCACTCTGTAGAGAAATTCTGGCTAGCTGAAAAAAGTCTCCTGAACCTGACATTTTGAAGGTTGTGATTAAAATTATCAACCGCATTAAAGTACATACCTTTAACCCACATCTGCTCTCAGGTCTCTGTGAGGAGATGGATGCAGAGCACCTGTGTCTTCTCGTATGCACAGAAGTTACAAAACTTGCCTATACATGTGGCATAGTCAACCTGTACAGCGAGCTCAGTCTCCCTTCAGGAGAGAGCAACTACTGTGTGCTAGTCTGCAGGTAAAGCAGCTGCATTTAAAGCCAAACTAGAATTACGGGGCCAGTGAGTAAAAATTTGGGGTTTTTGAAAGGGTCTGAACCAAAGCGTTTTTTCTCCTAGCTGGTATTTGATCACCTGGCTCAGCTTTTAAAAGAGTTTGAGCATTACTTCCCAGCTACGAAAGATCCCTAAACTGGGGGGGACGCTTTTGCGAATAAGCCAAGTGAGTTGACTCTGTTCTTGCTAGAAGATCCACTGTTTGAGTTTGCCGGTGATAGTGGCTTTGAAAGTGTGTTTGAGACAACTTCAGATCTCCAGACCTGCTGGATTAAAGTCAAGGTGTAGTATCCTGAGATTGCCACAAAAATACTGAAAAACCTGCTTCCATGTCCAACATTCTTTTTGAAGCAGGGTTTTCTGTAATGACTGTAACCAAGGTAAGATTATGGAGTAGATTGACACAGTAGTGGATGTAAACAGTATACTTTAGGTGTCACCCATTAACCCCAGATTGGACCAGGAAAACAACTCAGATCTCCCACTGATCCCCCATTGTACTGAGTTGTATAATCATTTTATTATGTATTACAATGTAGTAATAATGGAAACAAAGCACACAATAAGTGCAGTGAATTTGAATTATCCCAAAACAGTCTCCCCTTCCTTTGGTCCATAGTACAAGTTGTCTTCCAAAAACTGGTCCTTATTGCCAAAACACTTGGGGGCTGCTGCTGGGGATACTAGAACTCGCTGCTTCTCTGTGTGCTGCATCTCTTATGCAGCTTCCTGTTACCTGCCCCCTTTCCACACACACCTTCTGTTGTAGTTTATGTCAGTGACTCGCAAACCTCATGCAGTTACGGACTCGACCATATCCAGCGTTTGTAATTGGTTTGTTGTCTAAGTGCTCAGATTGGTGGTGCTAGTGCTACACCCATGTAGGGGTGCAGCCAGGATACAATCTATCAGCAGGAAGAAGGCATGTCACTTTCTCTTGCTTGCTTTGCTGTTTGTAGTGGGCTATGAATGGCGGGCCACCGCGCCACCCTGCCACTTGGAACCAGCTGAGTAAGGACTGAAACCTCCATCCTGTAAGAAATAAACCTTTCCTTCCTTCATTTTGAGTGTCAGGTGTTTTGTCTCAGCAACGAGTGAAAAGTAACCAAAGCACCTTCTAAACCTCCAGTAATAGTAGTAAGAATTATTCTTAATAATCCCAGTGCTGCCTACTCAACAGAACTGATTCTCTTGTAATTTCCATTCCTTCTACTTTGAGGAGTCCTCAAGTGGTGGCATTCTGTCCGTCACTCATAGATGAGGGCTGGCTGCTGCCCACTTTTGACCCCTATTTCTAACTTACTCTTCTGACACCCTAGACACGTTGTTGGCATTATTCCCATTGTCCTAGTTGACCCTTACCACCTTGGCATTCAGTGCTGAGATGTAACAGCTCAATTGCTTTGCAAGGGAAAATGAAGTATCTTTCTGCGTCTTGCTAGTTTGGGTGGTTTTAACTGTGTGCAAGAATTACGGAAATTAGAGGAGAAATATTTCTCAAAGGAAAGGAAAAGTATATATCGCTAGATGAGATTGAGTTGTTTGTTTTTTTAAGACAAAGTTTCACTGTGTTCCCCACATTGGCCTTAAACTCATGATCTTCCTGCCTCAGTTCTACTAGCAGTGGAGATTAGAGGTGTCTGCTACCACACTTGACTTTCCGGCTTCCTTTTAGGACAGTTTTCCATTTGCTATTGCTGGTATGCTTTTGAATTTCTGTGTATCAGTTTTTCTGGCTTTACCTGGTGGTTGAATTTCTATAGGATGTTTCATGCTATTTTCTTTCAGAACACTTAATGAACAAATGTGTTCGATAGTGTTATCTATAAGCTCCTAATTAAATTCAGATCTTAATTGATGAAGATAACCTGTGATGTAGTCACTGTGTCATCTGAGCATTTGTTTTAAGTTTTCTGTTTCTAGAAGAAAACTGAAAAGATATTTTCTGTGTACCTGAATTAGATTAGATTTTTCTGTCTTCACCAAGTGGACTCCCATCCCTTCACTGTATTTCCCAAAGGCCTGCTATTTAATCTTTTTTTCATTATCTCAGATACCATTGAATCCTTTCTCTCTATCCCATTAATTTTATTCTTCGTATTATTGCACCTTGACATTAATGGACTGTTGTTGTAGAGGATATTATGTTTGGTGTGTCTGTAATATTGAGTAGGACTAATACGAAATTTTTACAATCGAGTTGGATTGTCTGAGCAATGATGTTGTTCATATCTAGATTTCCTTAAATGATAAGTTAAATGTGCAGCTTCTAGGAAGAAAAATTTTCAAAATGTATACATTTATTCTCATGAGAATTTTAACCCATAGACTAATCTATTGTGCATCACATTTCAGGTTATTCATAAATACTATATTTTTAGTTGTTCAAATTATAGATCTTTATAAACTGTAACCCAGTTGTCTTTTGTCATTCTTCTGAAAGCAACATCCACTGTGGAGGTGACAGTGACTGGAGTGTGATAGAGTGTGTATGCACTGGTGTATCTTTCCATGCTTAGTTAATAGACCTCATTTTAGGGTTTGATAGACTAGGTATTTTGGATCTGGACACTTTCTAGACTTAATGTTAGATATAGAAACTTGGTATGGATTTATAGTTAAGGAATTTAAATGAAACTAACTTTACTGGTACAAAAGTATAACCTGAATTTAAGTGTAAAAAAATCCCAGTTCACAACATACTTTAGAGCTTTGATTTTGTAATTTCATGTAAATTTTGGTCGTTGGCAAAATTTCACATAATCTATTGCTATGTTGCAGGCTTTGCTATTTGAATCTTATACTGCTTTGGGTCTTTCACTATTTATAATTAATTTTCTAAGACGTCTGTAGCTTTATTTTTTCAATTGTCTCTTTTTTTCAATAATACAAAGGTCTATTCTAGAGTGACTTTCAATTTTTGGCATTCTGTTGAAGAAAGTATCAATTTGTCACATAAAGGAAAAATTAAGTATACTTTATTCATGTTAAAGTCACACACTAGCTTTTTAAAGGGAGCTTTGACTTAGAGTTGCAAGCCTGAGGATATTGATTTGAATTATGCATGACTGTCTGATGTGCAGTTGCATTAGCCTGCTGGATGGATAATGTAAACATGTTCTGAATTTTTATGAGTGGCAGGTTAAAAATAGAACTAATAACCAACTGCATATTTGGAAATTTGATTCTTACAGTGTACAACTATACAGAGTTGGTATCTGCAAATGGTTGACTACAAAGGTAATAACGTTTTAAAATTGTGAAAACAGAAGGTAGTATCTAGAAAGAATACTAGGTCAGTGGGATTTTTTTTTAATTTGTTGAAATTTTGACATACAAAACAAGAACAATAACATGAAGTGAATAAAAATTACTTTTATAGATTGTTAGTTGCTTGCTGTGGTGTACTGTTTTGAGTATATTTTTAATCAGTAGGCAGGAAGTTTTTGATACCACCTTGCCATTTCATTCGTGAATTCTAGAATTGCAGTGGGTACAACTAAACATTGTGCTTTACATAGGAAATTTGACATTCTCACAAAATCTTGTACCCTTCACTCACATTTCAAACTATGAAAAAACAATTCTAAGTACAGTCTGTGTCAGTGACACATTTTAATTCATATTTCCAACCATGTTTTCCTTAAAATTATAATAGTTATTTAATTTAATTATGAAATGATAGCAAATTGTAGGTTGATATTAAATGTGACAATTGTATAGTTCATGTGTTTTTATCATACATGACTTGTGTTTGTATTTGGAACTTAGTAAATTTGAACTATTTTACATTGATAGTACTATGTTTTCTTATCTGTTTCTAAAAGCTGCTTGATATTAAGGATATTAGTCTTGGTTCTATGTAACAAATATTTTTCTAGCTGGTTTTTTTTTGTGTATGTTACTAGTGGTGATTTTGCAAATCCAGAATTTAAATATTATGGCAACCTTTTCAGGTTTTTTTTGTTTGTTTATGGTTTCGGGATTTTGCACAATGTTCAGAAAGACCTTTCCTTTTCTCTTTTGAGGTTTGGAAAAATGTGTTTGTTTTCTTCTAGTATGTTTATCTTTTCAGTTTTCTACCTGTGAATCTGATCCAAACTAATTTATTTTCTTGCAGGGACTGAAAATGGAGATCTAGCTTTTTTTCCCAAATGGTTAGCCTATATATTACTGTGTTATTTACTGAAAAATCTAATTTTATTAACTTACATGAAATACTTTGGTTATGTGCTAAATTTTTATTTGGTTCTAATTAATTTCGTAAAAGGGTCTAATATTTTCATACTAGTTTTTAAATTAAAATGTTATGATCATTCTTGTATGTTAATACTTTAAGAGGAACTTCAGAGCAATTCTACTCCCATTTTGATGGAGAACACAATGAACTTACATTGGTGTTTTTTTCATTACTTTCTAATGCTGATTTTAGTTACCAACATGAAGTTCTTTACTTGCCCTTCTTTCCAATTTAAAACATCTTTCTTTTTTTCCAAAATATATTTTTTCCCTCATCTGCACTTTTCATTTTTGCAGTCAGGTGGCCCCTGCAGCTTTGCTGCTGTCGTCATGCTGTCAGCTGGGTTTAGCAGCAGTCTTGTGTCTCTTCTTACTGTGTACTCAGCCTTTCTTCCCATGATTCACTTCTTCTGTGCTTAAACATTCTGTGCTTTCCTCTGTGAATAGTATCCTCCAAGTTGCTTCTTGAAGATTTTTAAATATGTTTTACAAACTCAATTGAGGTATAATAGTACATTCTATTTAGTTACCGTGTACTAACACCTTCTTTCCTTATGAATTCTTTTTAATGACTAGTCAGCAGATGCTTCCATATCTTATTTTTTTCCAAATCACTTGAAAGCTAGAATTTAACTGTCATTCTAGGGAAAAATTCTCAGTTTAATATTTTATTGTGGTAAAATGAACATAATATAAAATTTACCTCATGTAATAGCAAGACTTCATGTAAGTGGAATTATGTAATATTTGCCTTTGTGTTAAGTGAAGAGACTTCAAGGTTCATGCATGTTGTGGCAGAATCATGTTATATCCCAATGCCATTCTTTCCAAATATTGTTTCTTTTAACTGTAAAAGAAATATACACAAATAAGTTACTCTCTTTTTCTTTTCTTTTGAGATAGGGACTTGCTGTGTAGTCCAGGTTGTCCTTAAACTCACTGTGTAGCCCAGGTGGGCCTGCACATCGTGTTGTCCTGCCTCGGCCTCCCAAATGTTGGAATTTCAGGCATGTGCCACTATATCTGACGTCTTAACCGTGTTTAAGTGTCCCATTTTTTGGCATACTGTTCTGTAGCAGTCACCACCATCCATTTTCAGAGTTTCTTTTTAATCACCCCAAACAGAAACTCTTTAGCCATTCATGTAGAAATTGTGTTCTCCCTTGCGCAGTTCCTTGTAACTACTCTTCTACTGCCTTTGTGAGTTTTTGCCTAAATAACACGTGTGAGTGGAATCATACAGCATTTGTCCTTTCATGTCTGGCTTATTTCCCTCACTGTAATGTCTTCCAGGCTCGTTCTTGTGACATGTAATAGGACTTAGTTCTTTCTTACAGCTGAATTACATTCCCTATATGTGTGTACCTTGTTTCACTTGTCCTGTGACCCACTAGCATAGTTGGTTGCTTCTACCCAAAGCGCTGGGCAGTACTGCTATGCACAGTAGATGTGCTGCTTCCAGCTCTCAGTATTTACCTAGGGATGGGACTGCTGGGTCATTGCTGTCATCAACTCTACAGCTGAGCTGAGCAGTTTTCCATTCTACTAATAATGTGTCAGGGCCCCCGTTTCTCTGTAGCTTCACCGTTGCTTCACCACCACTTTGGGTGCCAGTTTTTGTTGTTTACTTAGTATAAATAACATAGTGACTCTCTGTGGCTTTGATTTTCATTTCCCTGGTGACTGTTGATTTGCATATCTTTTCATGTGCTTATTGTCCATTTCTGTGTCTTTGGAGAAATATCTCTTCAAGTCTAGTACTCTTCTGTTTTCTTTTTATTTTCTATTACTAATTTTTGAATTATATCCCTCTTGAATTCTTTGATATTTTCTGTTCTGTGAGTTATCTTTTCCCTGTCTTAAGAATGCACTTTGATGTCTATAACTGTTTAATTTTGATAAAGTCCAGTTTATCTCTTTTTTCCTTGTTGGTGCTTTTTACAGTGCCGTCGCTGAGAAATAACTAAGACCAGTGTAATGAAGATTTCCATATTTCCATCTAGAATTCTAGAGTTTAAAACTCTCATATTTAAATCTTTGATCCATTTTGAATTAATTTCCATGTATGGTGTAAGGTCAGTGTGTCTTTTGCATGTTGATAACTGCTTGTTTCGGCACTTATTGAAGACTATTTTCCCACCATTCAGCGGCCCCAGCACTTGTCAGAATGAACTATGTACATGTGGTTTCGTTTTTGGGGTCTCAAGACTATTTCACTGATCTGTGTGTCTGTCCTTATGCTAGCCAACACTGATGAACATTACTTGTAATAAATTTGTGAAGTTTGAATCCCGCTTCTTTGTTCTTCTTCATAATTATTTTAGCTACTCGATATTTTTACAATTACATTTAGATTTCAAGATCAACTTGACAATTTCTACAAAGAATTTATTCGAGGTTATTATGAAGAATATTGTATTTGTAGATGAACTTAGAGAAGGTAGCAATTTTAACACTGTTCAGTCCTCTCGTCCCTGAATACAAGATGTTTGCCTCTTTATTTAGATCTTTAATTTCTTTCAATAATGTTACAGAGTTTTCAGATATTTTCATAGTTCATTTATGTTGTAACATATAAAAATTTCAGTCTTTGTAAGGCTGAATAGTAATCTGTTGTGTGAATATATTACACTTCATTTATTTCCTTCTATGGATGGGTGTTTGGGTTGCTTCCATTTTGAGCTTTTGTGAATAATGCTGCTGTGAATATTGATACAGAAGGATCTGTTTGAATCTCTGTTTCATCTTGTCTAGATATATTCCTAAAAGTAGAATTGCTTGATTCTGACAGGTTTTGTTTTATGCATTTTGGTGCACTGTCATCAGAGCACTTACTTTTATAATTGGTGCATCTTTTAATAGTTTATTATTATTCTAATTTTTATTTTAAAGAGAATAAAACCAAGCAAAATAAAACAGAATAAAGCCTATCAAAACAAAGCAGTGTGACACAGGACTTCAAAACAAGATAATAGGAAATCAACAGTGGTTACCACAATGCTTCTTGTTGTCTTCAAAATAGCTGCCTATACCTTCAGACATAGTAAAATCAAACAAAACAAAATAGAATAGAATCAATAAAAACAATACAATAAATGTAATACAGGACTTCAAAACAAGATAACAGTAAATCCAAAATGGCTACCATAATATAGCTTGTCATCTTTGAAATAGCTGCTCATGCCATCAGATATAATAAAATCAAACAAGACAAAACAAATAAAACCCAACCCAACCAAACAATGACAGTGATACAGGACTTCAAAACAAGATAATAGGGAGTTAACAATGACCACCACCTTCAGAAGGAGATCCCCATAGATGCTGAACTGCGTGTTCTCATCCTCTGAATGGGTGATCAGACTACTGGCTTTAGGTCTGCAAAGTCAGTGAAACACTGAACACTGCCAGCATTCAGTTGTATTTTATATCAATAGCTATCACCGCAGCCTGCGTTTCTCTGGGTCAGCCAGTCGCTTGTGGTAGGGGCTAGTGGGGGGTGTTGGCTCTTCTTTTTTTGTTTTTCCAAATCCTTTTTATTCATAGATAAAAAGAAAGAAGAAAAAAACTGCAACAAAATTTTAAAGTACATCAATCTGGGGTTTGGCTTTTCTTGTCTGCTAGCCCATGTGCCACAGGGTCTTGCATCTGGTTCTCTCCCAGCAGCCCGCACATGTCGACACGCAGTGAGGGCTTGCCTCTTAATTCTTGTTCTCTTCCCCTGCAGTCCATGAATGGCACCGACTCACAGGAACGGTTGGAATCTAGTTCTTTTCCCAGTGGCCCACACATGGTGAGGGCTTTCTTGTTGACTTCTGGTTCTCTTCCCCCACAGTCTGCAGATGGCGCTGACTTAAGGGAAAAGACTGGTGTTTGGTTCTCCCCACAGTGGCCTGCACATGGTGCTGACTTGCAGAGAGGGCTTGCTTTTTGTTGAGTTTTAACAGTTTAAAGTAAGTTTTTATAGTAACTTTTTTGTTTTAAGGTTTATTTTTCTGATGTCAGTACAGGCACTGTACTGTGGCTTTCTTGTGGTTCTGTTTGCAGAATTATGTTTTCTCAACCTTTTACTATAGGCATACTATGGGCATAGTGAGGGTTTAGTTTCAGACCACTGCAGTAAAGCACATACACTGATAAGGCAAGTCACACCAAACCTCTTGGTATCCCAGTGTACATTTTATTATTGATATGATTGGATTTACATGTCATTTTTTTCTTCTCATTTCAAGTCATTTTCATTTTTTTCTCCTCCTTTAGCACTTTTTTTTCCTTTATAGGAATAATTTATAATGTAGAATTTGAAAATCTTTAGTCACTTTTTCACTTTAAAAAAAACTGGTTTTAACCAAGATGCCCATCAACTGCAGAGGGGATGAAAAAGATGTGGGATTTTTATAAAACGGAATATTACTCAGCTGTGAAGAAGGATGACCTTGAGAACTTCATAGGGAAATGGAGACAACTTGAGACTATCTTCATTAGTGAAATAAATAAGAATCATATTTATAAATATCACATTGCTTCTCTAGTGTAAAAAGTAATAAGAACTGTAGGAGTAATAAAACCCAAAATGTGTAATTGCTACTGTAAAAAAAGATACGAAAAGAAAGTGCTCTAAAGGATATAACTGCATATATAAGGGTGTAAAATAGATGAACACGTTACTGTTTTTGTTAGGTTGTTGAGCAGAACTGTTAAGAGTCTCACTGTTTGAATGTCTGCTTTGTATGCTTTAATTTTATAACTTGAACAACTGTTTCCAAGGTGACAACATGTAACTTATCAAGTAGTGATTTCTTAGTGAGTTTTTTTTGTTTTCTTTTTTTCCTTTGGAATTCTAACCTTTTTTCTGTTGGTTGTTTTTTTCTTTTTAAATAAAATTTTTAAAAATTGGTTTTAATAACTTTACTTTTTAAAAAAGGTTTACTGTATGCATGGTACCTAAATAAAATATGTTTATACTAGCTTAAATCAAGATTATATAGAAACATTGCTCTTACATAGCTCTATTCCTTTCCCCCTATTTTTATTGTGTTTTGTTAAATTTATTAATGTTACAAAACAAATAGAATTATTATCAGTTATTCCTTTTCCATTTTTGTCTTTTCTTTAGCCCCATACAGCTTTGTTCCACTTGCCTCCTTTGTGCAATCACAAGCAAATGTATTACACACACGTAAAATTTCTGTATGTTGGAGACTCAAGAGCATATTAGATGCACACTTTTATAATAGTGCTTTTTATCATTTTATAAAAGCAAAGAGAAAAGCATGCATTTTTATAGTCTTTTAAATTATCTTTTCCTTGCAGTATTTTTTCTCATGGATTTGAATTATTATGAAGTCACTTATTTTCAGCCTGAACAACTTCTGTTTTTCATTTTTTCAATTTTTGTACATTTTTTTCAGTGCATAGTGATCACATTTCTCATGGGGAGTTGGTACATGTATATAACACAGCTGCTTTATTGGTTTTCAACTTGCCTACCCCATCTCTTATTCCCTTTCCCATTTGCAGAAGATCTGCCTTGCTGTTCCTATCATGGTGGTACCTCCGTGTGGAGCTTCTGGCTCTTGTGGAATGAGACACATTACGGACTGTGGCTGAGGGGTTTTGTGCGATTTGGGGGTGTCTTCAAATGGATGATATAGTGATATAGGAATGATATAGAAAAAATATTATAACTCTCAACCTGCTAGATATCAGATATGCCAAGTTTGTATTCCCTCAAATCAAAGAATGATTTCTGAGGCACAACAGAGGTTCAGAGTAGGAAAGTTTATTAGAGAGTGGTAGCTTCTGAGATGCAGGAAGGGCCCCGAGTGAGTTGCCAGTGAACCCACTTCACAGAGGAAGTTTTACAGAGCAAAATCACAAGGTGGGTACAATGTAGGTTAAAGCTATGATCAACCAAAAAGATTACAGTTGTAGCCACTTAGGTAATATCCACTTGGGAAGCAAGTTACATAGCAACTGTACATGGAAAGAACAGAGAGCTTCGCAGGACGAGATGGGTCCAAGGGTCTTGGTTACCCATTGAAATGGCTGGTGTCTAGCTAGACTTTATGGGACCAGGTATCACCAGTTGTCTTTGGGGAGGCATGTAAGCTGGTCATTGCACCTTCATCTTGGGACTGGGCCTTCAACAGGATGTGCTTCTGGCCACAGTTGTAATGTGTTCTCATCCTTTGTATTGACTGTCTCAAGGTGCAGCGCTGTCTGACTGCCTATAATGTTTCTACCTCACTTAACTGTCTATTATACTAGGATTATGTATGCCTACTGTCTCTCTGGTTGCAGGTTGTTTACTGAGTTATATTAGAATGCAAGCCCTTTGCCTGGGTTTGAGTTTAGAGTTGTGGCACCCAATTAATTTGCTTTTTTGAGGATGAAAGTTTGAGAGAGGAAGAGGTCTGACTCAACTCAGAGGTGAGCAGTTTAAGCCCCACTGAGAGGCTTATTTCACAGTATCTTGAAGACCTTCAGAATTTTGAGATCAGTATTGTGGAAGGAAGAAGCAAGCCTATAACCTTGGGTAATTTTGATCATGTCCTAAAACTGCAGGTTTTTTTAAAGTAAGTTTTAAAATTATGAGTTTTCGGGCCAGGGATTTAGCTCAGTGGCTGAAGTGCCTGCCTGGCAAGCGCGAGGTCATGAGTTCGATCCCCGGTACCAAAAAAAAAAAAAAAAAAAAAAAATTATGAGTTTTCTTGTCTCCTTTCTACCCGTCTTTATTTCTTCCATCTAACCTCATTCCTATAGAGTATGCTTCTTCCTGTTTTCCAGGGAATGTCTCCAATGTTTTCCTTTCATGCTGTTTGTGGTGTTGGGAAGAGATTTATTGAATTAAGGAGATTGTTTCTGTTCCTAGTTCTTTAAAACTATTTTTGGTCATAAATTGATGTTTAATCCTTTGCTCTGTCTGATCTTTGAGATTCTATGGTTTTTATAGTTTAATGTCTGTGTTATGAATTATACTAAAAGACATTTGGTATACCTTTTTATTGAATGAAGTAAAACCAGATTTGTCATGCTAGATTTGATTTACTGTTTTGTTGCCTTTAAGAGTTTGACAACTACATTTTTAAAAGAGCTTGCTATAAAACTTTTTTCTGTATTACTCTTGTTTAGTAAGCTTTTAACAATCGTAAAAATAAATATTGGATTATTTCTTTTTTATTCCGTAGAACTTTATGTAACATTGAAAATCTATTCTCATAATGTTTGGTAGAATCAGTCTGTAAAATTATTTGTACCCAATGATTTTTTTGGGAAATAGACTTTTATTGATGGAATACTGAACTGTTGTAGGTGGAATTGGGTTCTCTTTTTATTCATGAGTCAGTTTTGGTAAATTATATTTTTCTCAGAAATTGTTTACTTTCTCAGAATTATGATTATAAAGTTCTTAAAGCATTCTTCTTCTTTGCTTAAACCTGTCAGGGTTTTCTTTCAAAAAATCCTTAATTCTTTTAAAGAAACTGGTTTTAGATTTGTCAGTCATCTCTACTGAATTGTGATTTTTAAATATTTCATGTTTCTGTCTTTTTTTCTAGTTTCTTTAGATTTATACTTTTACTTTGAATCTTACTTTATTTTTCAATCTTTTTTAACATACATATTTAAAGTTGTACCTTTCTCTGTACCATTTTAATTGCATTCCTTAATATGTAATAATGCAGTATTTTTCCTCTTATTAGCATATGTTTGCCATGCATAATAAATACACCTATTGTGAGGAATTCGTGTGCATACATACTGCATCCTGATGGTTTTTATTTTGCCATCCCCTCCTCTCCTTTCCCTCTCTCCATTCCCAATTCCTCTTCCCGTTCCTGTTTCGTATAATCCATTTTGCTCCTTAAATTATTTATACTTTGGGTTCATCATATAAGAGAAACCATGTGATATTTAAGTCTGTGTGCCTGATTAAATTTCATTTACCATTATGGTCTCAAGGTAAATCCATTTTCCTACAAGTATCTCAAGATTATCCTTATTTATGGCAGAGTTGTGCTCCAGTGTGTATAGTAAATACCACATTTTCTTTATCCATTCATCTGTTCATGGGCATATCAGTTTCTTCCAAGATTTAGTTATTATGAGTTGTGCTGCTATAAGTATGAGTGTGCAGGTATCACTGTAACAGTAAGATGTCTCATATGGGTCAGTATTTTGATTTGCATTTTATCTTCTAATATGCCTACTCCCTGTCATTATTTCTTTCAGTTCCTGGGTTTGATCTTTAAAAATCCAGAAGTACTAAACTCGTTTTTCAGTTTTGAGTTAAGTGTATTGTGATCAGGTAAAAGAATATCCATAAAGCCAGCATTAACCATTTCTTAAGACTGGCCTGTGTGGGCCAGGCCAACCCCTTCCTATGAGCCAGTGGTGGCCATTGTCCTGGGAAGAAAACCAAGAAGAAGCCTACCCCTTTGTGTGAGCCTGTGGTAGCTGTGGGCTGGGCCGGCCCCTTCCTGTGAACCCACAATGGCTATGTGTCCCAGGAACAGAATCAAGAAGAAGCCAGCTGCTTTGTGTGAGCCAGCAGTAGTTGTGGGCTGGACCGAGTCCTTCCTGTGAGCCAGCAGTGGCCATGCTTCTAGGAAGAGAACCAAAAGGAAGCCAACCCCTTCCTGTGAGCCAGCTGTGCATGGGCTGGGTGGCCAGAAGTGCCCTCCTCTGTAAAGCAGCTGGCTGATTCAGAGAAACACAGGCTGAAGTGATAGCCACTAAAATAAAAAAACAACTTCATGCCTGTATTGTTTGATCAACTTTGCAGGCCGGAAGCCAGTAGTTGAGCATCTGTTTAGAGGATAACTATGCAATACAGTGACTATGGGGAACTTTCTGCTGAAGGTGATAGCCATTGTTAATTCCCTTATCGTGTTTTAAAGTCATGTTTCATTTTCATTATTTGGTTTGGCTTTATTCTGCTTTGTTTTGTTTGATTTTATTATATCTGATGATGTGGACAGCTATTTCAAAGATAAGATATATTATGGTATTCATTGTTGATTTCCTATTTTGTTTTGAAATTCTGTATCACTTTCATTGTTTTGTTTTGATTGGTTTTATTCTGTTTCGTTTGATTTTATTATGTCTGTTGGTCTGGACAACTATTTTGAACATAACAAGAGGCATTTTGGTAGCCATTGTTGATTTCCTTTTATCTTGTTTTGAAGTTCTGTATCATATTCATTGTTTTGTTTTGACTGACTCTATTCTGTTTTATTTTGTTGGGCTTTATTCTCTTCAAAATAAAAATTTAAAAAAAAAGACTGGCCTGTGTATTTGTGTGTGTATCTAGGAGTAGGTGTTTAATGTGTCTTGGAAAAAGAGAACTTATTCTTCAACTCTTGATTGCAAGGTTCTAGGACTGTCCTTTAGTCAAGATTATATAGGACATTGTGTTCAAATCTAATGTATTCTCCCTAGTTATTTTTTAGATTCACATTTTAATCATTAGAAGAGACATGTTAAACCTCCCATGATTGTTGTGGATTTCTAAGTTTTTCCCTGGGAATTCTGGTTGTTTTAAAGTTATATTATGGAGGATTTACTTGTTTATAAATTTGTAACTTTCTGGTGAATCATTTATAATTGTGTGACTTTTTAGAGATTGGTATTTTTCAAGTACTATATATATTTTTGATGCTTTTTTTTTTAACCTTTTCTATTCTTAAATGTATTTCTTGAACACTTAGTTCTCTGTGACATGACCTTTTCAATTTTTCTGGGAAAATACCCAGGAGGGGAATAGCTGGATTGAATGGAACTTCCAATCCTAGTTTGTTGAAGAATCTCCATACTGATTTCCACAGTAGCAGCACCAGTCTCCATATACATAGTATTACAGTATTTTTAAGCATTGTGTTTGAAATAATTTCAGCCATACTATGTTTGTATATTTACCTTTTGTTTTCTGAGTCTTTTCTTCCTTTTTGCCTTTTCATGATATGATTTGCCTTTTCATGATATGATTCCTGGGGCATAATGAAGTATATAGAACTTTTTGATGGTCTCCACACTTTATGGCATTTGGATTTCTAGACTGTTTTTCATGTTGAATAGCTGTGGGGATTTTAGACACACTGAAGCAAAACATTGTTCACATTAAAGTTGGATTCACTAATGATACCTAGCATAATATTAATGGAAAATGTCGGCAAAGTGGACATTACTTGGTATAAACATCATAATCTCGTGAGGGAAAAATACTGTGATTTCGTCTTCTGACTTTGACGTGCCTCCTTCCCCTTTAACACTATGTAGTCACCAGTGTGAAGCTGCTGAAGCAGAGAGACAATCCTGAGAGCTTATGTGGTCAGGCAGGAAGGCCTGTACCTCAGATATTAAATGTAGAAGTGTTTAAGTGGACTTTCAGAAAAGGAGTTTCCCTTTCAGTGATCTATTGTAGCCTTAGCAATTTTCACTTTCATTAAACTAATACATTATTCTATTCTGATTTCCAAATGGAACAGTTAGTTATGTATTCATAGTAATTAAAATAACGATCTTCTGCTTTTCGTTTTATAGCTATGAGCTCAGAGTACTTAAATGCCCACTTAGCTTCTTAGTAGCAGACTTCGAATTTAAACTCAGTTTTCCTCACTCCTGTTAGTATTTCCTACTGATTCTTTTTACCCCAAGTATAAAAACCTTTCTAAGTCAGGCTTGCATAATGCCTAGAACAAGATAGATACTAAAATAAATGCCTGTTGTTTACCAGAAACAACGGGAGGCCCTGACAGGGAAGTCTGAAGTTGCCCGGAGCTTGTTGTACTGACCTTGGGTTGCCTTTTGGTGCAGAAGCAGCACATGAAGCCCCTCAGTGCAAGTCCGCATGCCTTGCCCCAAGCTGCTCGTCACAGAATGTGGCGTTTGGGGCCCTAGTAATTTGTGGAAGGAGTAGATTTAGTCAGGTAAATTTTCAACCTTGAGAAGAGTAATTGAAATTTTGGGGTGTCCCAACTTGCGCTGTATAGCTGTATCATCCTTTCATTGAAGAAAAAATAGACATTGGACCTCTCTTGTGAATCCCCATATAAGAACTTAAACAGGTGTATCCTTTCTTCCACAGCTAGTTCTCTTTTATGTAGGAACTTGATAATCTTTCGGTAACTAGAGATTCAGTTATAATGAGATTTGAGTTGAAACCGCTGTGGAGAATTCATTGTATCAGACTGACTTTGTGAATTTAAGCGTCTGCATATAAGTTTAAGAGCTTTCCTGTAAGTTTCCCATAAGTTTAAGAGTTAACCGTGTGCTCATATCTTGGATAATGATGTTTTCACATTACCTGAACTGTATGACCACTTATAGAAGAATTAATATGTATTACTACATTGATGTTGTAAATATGTGGTGTAAATATTCATTAAAAGTGCGTATCTGGCTACATCTCATAATGCTTGTGAATTGTCATGCCATTTGAAGAGACTGAAGCATATGATTTATGTGTGTGTATTTGTCTTAAAGGTGAAATTAAATAACTTCAACACAAAGTCAACTTCACCCTATACATGGACAGTTTTTAAAAGTATGTCACAAAATGAAATCCTGAAAAATATTTTGTATAGAAGACAAATTTGATATTTAATTCTTAATATTTTAAGGAATGTCTCATCTGGTCAAAGATGTTAAATAATTACAAAAATATTTGATAGATGCAGTAATAAAGAGGAAAGTATAGGATAAAATGAGATGATGTCTGACATAGTCTGAACTTCTACTGACTATTTTGCCTGGTGAATGTAAAAAAAAATCATATTCCATTTTGCAATGATGTTTTTGTTATAGACCAACACTTCACCCTGAACTATCTGTGTGTTCTTATAAATGAGCTCTTCTGAAATTTTTAATGGGTTATATAGTGTGCCTGTAATATCAATGTCTCTATGAAATATTGTCTTCAATATAGTTTTCATTACTGAAGATTGTCAAACAAAAGTTTGTTTTGGTCTCCAGCTGTGACTCTTGATTTTCATATAAGCTTATTTTAATGTTTATACCTCTCCTAATAAGTCATATTTTCTGCCCAATGACTTGATGTTGTTTAGGTTTTTAAAAAATTATTTACTGAGCTGCTCATTTGCCAATATTATCTATCTAGTCTATTCTCTATAAATTCTATTTTTTAAAGCAGGACTAGTGGTACCAGCAATTATAAATTCATAGTGTCTAGGTGGCTTGATTCTTGCCATGTCAGTTTTCTTGTGTTTGATGAGACACATAAAGCAGTTGTGGGAGATTGCTTGTCACTGGTATCCATGGTAACACCAAAGATACTTTGGAGCTCAGAGGCGTGGAGTGAACCACAGTAACAGGTCTCATTTTAAGGGCAAAATACATAAAAGGTTCAGGCATATGCTTTTAATTAGTTTCCAAAAATAGCAAGAAGTGGCAAAGATGCAGTGAAATTATATGTTTCACAGTGTAAAATAGTTCTTTCTCTTATTAAAGTAAGGCAATTGTACATTCTGAGTACTCACATTGGACAATTTCTCAGTCTCAGGATGGACATAGGAGCACACGTTGATAAAAGGAAGACATTTTTATACAAATGTATAATTCACTTGTTTATCGTTTTTAATTCTCATTCCTACAACATAGTTTATTGAGAACAGTGCTCTTTAGGCCTTCCTTTGTAGGTTCTGAGCTAACCAGGATGTGTACTATCTGTCTACACAACATGTAGGAATGATTCCATGCATTTTTGTTTTAAATTCAAATAAGACAGTAGCCAAAATTCTTATTGTTCAGGTGTATTAAATTTTCAATCTTTTTTGAAACATATTAAATTTGAATGAGTTAAAATAGGATTCAGGAAAAGAAGAGTAGAATAATTATTTTCTGTTAGACAATGATGATGGATAAAAGATTAATAACTTTTAAGAGAAAATTCTTTAAAGATTTTCTTTTGAATTGCAATCTGTAAAGAATAATCTTGTATTGCATTGCAATTCAACACATTATTTCTTCCTGTTGCTATAGAAACTAATTCTGGTGCAGCTGTGATTGCTAATCAAAATTCTAACATTATACAACCTTTTCCCCCCTTAATGCTTCGTTTTATTTTTAGTTAGAAAATCATAAATTTCAATGGTGAGTTCACAACAGTGGTCAAAACATCAATGCAAAGATTTTTAAAAATTTGAGCCCTTTCCTTGAAAATAAAGAGGTACTCGTATTTCATAGTTTCAATATGCCTTTTGCTGAATTACAAAGGTCTATAATTGCTGTATTACATCAACATTGTAAAGCAGTTAACTGCTTCATAATCATAAATTGCTACTATTTCATGCCTTTATTTTTGAGGTGTCTGGTTGCTTGTTATAAAAATGAAAAAAAAATCCTTAGTATGTCTGAAATCTCAACACAGAATTGGAATGACACTTCTTTATTGTTTTATTCTCAGTTTTGAGAGCACATCCCTAGGTAATGCAGTAAGCAAAAGCCAATATTGGTGTATACACCCCAACAGCCTGTCCTATTCCCTGAAACCAGTATAAATCTGAGTGTATTTTAACAGCCAGAACATAATTACCTTTTTTAAAATTTTTCTAAGACTGTTGGTTCTTTTCCCTTTCATAAAATAGTAAAAAAATTCTCATCGACTTATGTATAGAAACAAATGTTCTTTCTGCATACATGCACAGAAACACACACACATACCTTTAAAGGGCTTAAACTTATTTTAAAAGTAAATCTGTGGTATGTGCTGTAATATCAGTTAGAATACTTTATTTGCATATGCCATTGCTTAAAATTTTTTTAAGTTTGATATATTAAGGCAAATAAATATGAAATTATTGCAAATTATCAATTAGTTTTAATGTATACCTAGACATGTGATACAATAATAGTCTTCTTTTATGTCAATAAAAATAAAACACATGGGCAAAGTAGATGTTAATAATATAATTCCATTAACTTTTTTATTTACTATTAGGCATATTTTATGTGCTGAGAGGAGCATTTAAAATTCTAGAAGCATATAAATAAAGTATTAGAAACTGGAGAAGGTCCTACATTTCTAAAAAGGACCTGGAAATAAAGCCAACTCTATTTTGTTAGTTGTGCATCTTTGATGTAACTTTCTACTGTAAACTCTTTCATATGCCTCCAAGACAACTGGAAATTCCTTAAGTACAAGAATCCTAATTAGTTTGTGGAAGTCTTTCTGATTTTTATTTTATACTTAGTTTAATTGGACCTTTAATGATAATTTGAGTCATGAGTAATAATTGATTGTGAGGTAGAAACAAGCAGATTAAGTGCTCATGCTTATACAGATTACATGCTGTGTACTGATAAATAACTTTTGATATGAGCAATAATCCTGTATCTTACATTTTGAAAATGCTTGTTTGATTATTTTTTCAAGAACTTTTCTCTCTATTGAATTGGAGTTAGGTGACATAACATTCTGTAGTTCAACAGTGTAGAAATTCTCCAAAACTAATCTGAAAACAAATTTACAAGTTCTTTTGATTTTTCTCCAGAACACTTCACAAAACGATGAAAAACAGCTGAGTCTAATTCATTTATCTCTTTTGATCCTCACCTACCTCATAGGATTATTATATTACTCTAATAATTGTAATAACTAACACTGTTACCATGAACTCTATGAAGTCTATGAAATCTTATTTCAGTTAATCTTTAAAAATTCCTATCAGATTTTCTCTTTTACAGTACAGATTAGTTTCCTAATTTACAGATGAGCCAGTGAATGCATCAGAAATATAGAGACGTTTCCAGTAGTCACAGAACTAATGAACAAGAGAAATAGTAGCAGGCAGTGTCATACCCAAGCCCACATTCTGAGCCCGGCTTACATATTACAGAGACCAAAAATTTATGATCTAGGAATAAGGTGTCGACACAAACGTAATCACCTCTTCCAGCCTGCATCCACTGCCCTGTCTTTACCTTGCTTCTTAATGGTGGGAAAATGTACTTCACACTTTCAGAAATATCTCTTAGAAACTTAACAGGTAACTGATTCAAGTTTTAAGTTCTTTACTATTATAAGAAAACACTCCAGAAAGCAGTACATTTCTTTTGTCTGTAATATTTCCTCTGTATAGACTTAGGACCACTAAGGTGTATCTTTTGATACTCATACGGGATTTGAATTTGTGTGCGGTATCTACATGATGAATGTATTTTTAAATATTGTACAGTGTTGTGTTATATGTAATTTACTTTCCCATAAATTTATCCCTTTAGTGAACAACTTTAAGCTCTTTAATAGCAGGACTCCATCTTACTTATTTTATGTTGCCCGAAATTGGCACATATTTGGTACTTTTTTATTTAATCTGTTGAGACCTTCTGTTGTAGACTTTGAGAATATTAAAGAGTCAGAGTCTCACACAAATAGTAGAAATATGTATTTTAAGAGCTTTCTTGAAACACAGTTCTCATGCTATGAAATTCACTCATTTACAGTAGTGCAATTCAATGATTTTTAACATATTTACAGAATTGTACAGTCATCAGAACATTTTCATCACCCCCAAAAATTATCTTGCAGCCACTAGTAGTCATTCCCCAGCACCACCACCCAGCCCCCAGAGAACTGTTAATGTCATTTGTCTCTGTTTTCTTGCTCCCCTGCTCCAAATCTTATAAATGAAATCATAAAACATGTGTCATGCTGTGACCAGTTTCTGTCAAGAGAGTATAGTGTTCTGAAAGCTCCTTCGTGTAGTGGCATGAGTACTGCTTGCTTTATGATCTAGGAATAAGGTGTCGACACAAACGTAATCACCTCTTCCAGCCTGCATCCACTGCCCTGTCTTTACCTTGCTTCTTATTGGTGGGAAAATGTACTTCACACTTTCAGAAATATCTCTTAGAAACTTAACAGGTAACTGATTCAAGTTGTTGAATCTTGTTTATTGTTACCATTGGATGAATATGTGTTCTTTCTACTTTTTGGCACTTAAGAATAATGCTGTGTTTATTTTGTGTACAAATCATTTTTGTCGTTGAATATTTTGACTTCTCTTGAACAGATACAAATGTGAGAGAGAAATTGTTGGATCATATTGTAACTGTATGTTTAGAATTTTGAGAAACTACCTACCTCTTTTTCCAGAGGGGTTTTTCAAGTGATGAGTGTACATACTCATCAGCAGTGATGAAATTCCCTGTTTTCCACACCTTGTCGACACCATAGTCTACAAGGTGTGATCAGCATATGCAGTGAATGTTTACATTTTTTAAAATGACATGTTGCCATATCCCCTGCATCTGTGGCATGCAACTATTCCAGGGCTTACACAGAAATTTATAACACTAATTGCTTACATTAAAAAGGGAGAAAATTTAAAATTCATTCGTGCGAGCTTTTATCTCAGAAACTAAAAAATCTACAGTGAGCATAACAAATGAAATAACAAAGATGAGTAGAAATCAGTGAAATAAATAAATGATTAAATGAAAGAGAAAATCACTAAAACCAAGAGTTGGTCTTCAGATCTATAAATCTATAAATCTCTTACTCAGTTGACCCCAGAACATACAGGAACACACACAGATAATCAGCATTAGTAATTGAATGGGTGTATTGCTGCAGATCCTGTGGACTTTAAAAAATGAGAAGAAAATTTTGTACCAATCAGTTTTACAATCTAAATAAAATAACTTCTTTAATGACAGATGACCAAACCTTGCTCAGAAAACTTCAGTTTCCATATAGTGATCATTTAATAGTTCTCATGAAGGAAACTTTGGTCTCATAGAGCTTCATTGATGAATTCCACTAAATAAGAAAAATTACTAATTCTATACCAGCTATTTCAGAAAAAAAAAGAATATAAAACATTTTCTAAGACATTTTCTGGGCTTACAGTTCTAATAGCAAAAACAAATGAGGACAATACAAGAAGAAGGCTTGATACAATACTTGCGTAACTGGATTTTAAACATTATTTAAAATTATTATAAAATGAAACCCAGGAATTAATGAAAGGGTAATACATCATGACCAATTAGGATTCATGCCTGAAAATTTAGTTTAACATCAGTCTGTGCATTTTTCTTCAAAAAGGACTAAAAGTGGAAAATCATATAATCATCTACTATGCTAAAGTGGGGAAATGTGACAGAATTCAGTTTTCATTTGTGAAAAAGACCTAGTAAACATTCAACCTCTGGTTATAGGTATCTAACAAAACAAAACTAGCATAAGGCTAACACTATTCTTAGTAGTAAAATATTGAATACTTCAGTTACAGGCAAGGGTTTTTATAAGTCACCATTATTCCTTCTACTTAGGGTTTTAATCAAGTCTAGCTAGTGCAATAAGGTAAGAAAAGTAGCAACCATAGCACTGAGAAGGAAGAAGCGAAACCCTACTTATCTGTAGATGGCATGATTATGTAGAAACTTCTAGGAAATGTACATTAAATTTTTAGAATATAAGTTAAGTATCTTTTATCTGAAATGATCAGGACCAGAATTGTTTGTTTTTTTTCAGATTTGGGAATATTTGTAGGTACATACGAGCTATTTTGGGGATGTGCCCCAAATATAACCATGAAATTTATTTAGTGTTTATATACCTTACACACATAGGCTGAAGATAATTTTGTACAGTACTTTTAGTGTTCCTGTTTTTTAACTGCAGTGTGTCACATGAAGTGAGGTATGGAATTTTACACTTGTAGCATCAGGTTGGCACTCAGAAAGTTTCAGATTTTAGAACATTTCAGATTTTGGATTTTCAGATTAGAGATGGTCAGTTTGTACTGCTAGGTCCAATGTGCCAACAAACACATTTCTGTATATTAACAGGAACAGTTGTGAAATACAGCCTTAAAAATTACACAATTTATAGTATCATTAATCAAATTCCTTAGGAATAATAATGAGCAAAAGCCTTTGCAATAAGAGCTATAAAACACTGTTGGGAGAATTTGAGGAAAACAAAAATGTAGTTATAAGATGTATATTCTCCCTAAATTGGCACATAGATTGAAAATGAACTCAAATTAGGACGTCTCTCTCTTCCTCCCTTCTTCCTTCCCTCCCCCCTTTTTTCTTTCTTTCTTAACATGTGGCAAGCTAGAATGTTTATTGAAATGAAAAACACAATAGAGCACTGTGTACCTTTTCAAATGGCCAGAATCCGCAACACCAATGATGCTGAATGCGAACACAAAGGCATAGAGCAACGTAAACTGCTTGGTCATTGCTGGTGAGAATTCATATTGTTACAGCCGTTGTGGAAGACAGTTTGGCCTTTTTTACAAAACTGAGCATACTCTTCCATGTGATCCAGCAGTGGCACAGTAGCAACCCAAAGAGGTTGAGAACTTGATGTCCACAAAAAACCTACCCAGGGATGTGTGTAGCAGCTCCGTTGCCAAAACTTGGAAGCAACCAAGATGTTCTTCAGCATGAGTGAATGGGGTAACTGCATGCGGAAGTTAGCGGAGTGTCACCAAGTGAAAGAAGCCAATCTGAAAAGACTGCAGTCTGTGTGATTCCAGCTGTGCATTCTGAAAAACCAAAAGTGGAGGTAGCAAAAAGATTCCTGATTGACAGGGTTGATGGGGAAGGAGGGAGCGATGAACAGGCAGAGCACAGCGCGTTCTCAGGGCAGTGAGCTGCTCTTTCCCCTGCTGTAATTGTGGAATATCACTGTGTGCGGTCTTCCTGCAGCTGCCTCACATGTGACTTGGGGGACACTCTGGTGGAAAGTGGTGGTTAGGACACATGCTTGTGTGGGGCAGAGTGCACACAGGAACTCGCCGTACCATCCATTTTGCTGTGAATCTGAAACTGTTCTTAAAAAATGAAGTCTATTTTTTAAAGGGCCACAAAAGTAGAAACAGCTTTGAAAAAGAACGTAATTAAAAGACTTGCTCTGCTTGATTTCAAGACTTAGTATAAAGTTTCAATAATCACAGTGAGATACTGGCCTGAAGCTACTCAGACAGATGAGTGAAACTGAAGAGTCTAGAACACAGACCCACATGACAATTGTTTTTAACAAGGTGCCCAGATAATTCAGTGAGGAAAATGTGTCTTTTTGTAAGTGGTGCTGCAACAAGTGGATATCCACATGGAAAATATCTCAAACTCTACCTTACCTCATGCATAAAAATTCCAGTGAATTCATGCAGATAAATGTAAAGCCAAAACTTAATGGATCACTGGGCAAGACAGCTTTGATTTTTATTTAGTCAAAGATTCTGTACATAAGATATGAAAGGCATGAATCATAAACTTTGATGACAACATTGAAAAACTTCTGTTCTTCAAAGGAAGTGAAAAGGCAAACCATAGACTGTTAGAAAATATTTGTAAAGCATGTTTTATAAAAGACCTGTGTTCCATTTGCATAGAGAATGCTTACTAATCAGGAAGAAGAAGCAAGCAACTTGCTTTTAAAATGTAGACGATTTGGACAGATGCTTCACTAGAGAAAATGTGTGAGTGGCCATTAAGTGCATGAAAAGATGCTGAAGTCATTAGTCATTCAAGGACTTGCAAACCAAAACCACTACAGGACATCACGAGTGGAAGGATTAAAACAGGCAGACAACACCACACACTGCTGAGCATCTGAAATAAATGGAACACTCTCATCCATTTGAATGCAAAATGATACAGCCACTTGGAAAACAGGTTGAATAGATGATTGTGATACCCCTACAGTGAGAAGTGCAGATTTCTAATAGTTGTGGTAACGTACTTGAGTTGCAGCAGTTAGGCAAAGTGAAAGATCCCAGATGCCAGCATTACTGAATGGTTCCGCCTATGTGAAATTCTAGCAGAGGCATAAATGCAGTGAATAAAAAAAGGCCAGTCAGTTCCTGGTCTGGGGCTGGACTTGCGGACGAGAAAGGGATGGGAGGGAACTTTGGGGACATGGAAATGTTCCGGCCTCCATGGCGGTGGTTACCATGCTCTGCATTTGTCAAACTCCTTCGGGAGGTGTACTTTACGTTCAGTGTGGTGTACCTCAAGTGTGCTTCCAGGTAGAGGACTGGGTTCATCACATGTTCTAAGGACCGTTTCCAGAGAGGAGCTCTGAGCACCTGCCCAGTGCTGACGGCCTCCCTGCGTCCCTGTGCTGCCCCCTGCCCTGTGGCTGCTGTCTTTGTTAACCCCACTCGGGGCATGAGCCTGGGCACTGGCCCTGGGGTCCCCCTCCTCCGGCAAGCTTCTCTCATAGTGCTGTCCCTGTCAGCGTCCTGCCTGCTGGCTGTGTCCTCAGCCTGTCGCCATGCCCACAGGCAGCCCTCTGTAGCAGGCCGGTTCTGCTGCTTGTTTGAAAACGGGTTTATACCATTTGCTCCATTTTTATTGTCGTTGACATCACAAAGGTCAGTCCAGTACCAGTTACTCCCTCTTTAATGAAAACAGTAATTCCTCGGTATTGCTTTTAATCATTTTTTACATATTCTGAAGGGTAATTTGAACAGTAATAAGCATAAAGCTAAAATTATAAATCAATACAGTGATATAACTGTTCAAATGACAAGTTGACTTAAATTTACATTTCAAAACTTAATGAGGAATTTGTCAGTAGTCTTATGCTACACTTGATCTTGACCAAAAGATCAAAAAGTGATAGTGTCTTATACTTCCACATGAAATAAAGAGAATTTCTACTTATCACTATTGATAGTTTTTTTTTAAAAAAGTTAATTTATTTAATTTTGGTTTTCTGAGACAGGGTCTTGCCATACAGTTCAGGCTGCCCTTGAGCTCACTTTTTAGCCCAGGCTGGCTTCAAACTTATAGCAGTCCTCCTGCCTCAGCCTTCCAAGTGCTGGAATTAGAGGTGTGTGCCACCATAACTAGCATCATATTATTTTAAAAATGATAAAATATATATTGTTAAATTTAACCCTAGAGTTTTCTGGTTTTTTTTTTTGGGGGGGTCTGGTTTGCTGTTATATAGGATGATTCAGTAAATTTATAACAATGGACTTGAAATATCTACTGTGTTTGTCCCCCTTTTTTATTAGTGTATGTTGTAATACATAAGTGTATTCATTATGTGGAATATGTACAGATATATAGGAACAAATGCAGATATATAGGATCTTGATCCTTTTTACTTCCCCTGCCTGCCTCCCCTCCCTTTTGTCTTTTTCCATCCCCAGATACCCTTGTATTTTTTAACTTAAATCAGTGAATGGTGCATATAGCTTACCAGTAATGTTTATAGCACACACGAGACCTTGTGTTCAGTCCCCATGCATTCATGCTTGAATGAATGAATGGAGTAAATAAAATTAGCCTTACAAGAGGAACACTAGTGGCAGTTGTCTAACATCTTGTTTAATAGTTTAGGCATTTCGTGAACAAAACACCCTACAGTATCCCTGAAAGAAATCCTGTTGTTTTCAGATTTGTAGTATCATCCAGTAGATTCTTTTAACTACTTTGATTTCCTATGTGGTGGTGCTGAGAATCTGACCCAGGGCCTCATGAATGCTAGGCAGGTGCTCTACCCACTTGAGCTACCACCCCAACCCATACTTTTAACTATTTTTTACACTTTTGTTTTATACTTTTGTTTACAGCTTTGTTTTTGGAAGGGTGTTTTGCGTGTGTGGGTTGATACTGCAGATTGAACCCACAGCCTTCACATGAAGTTGCATCCATAGCACTTTTTAATTTTTGAGACAAGGTCACTAAGTCACTGTTTGTCCAAACATGCAAGCCTCCAGCCTCAGCCTTCCAGAACACTAGGACCACAAGCATGTGCCACTGTGTCCAGCTCGGAAGGGCTTTTTTTCTTTTTTTTTTTTTAACATGATCACCTTGGTCTTTTTCTTACATCATAGTATTTCTGTAATGTATTTTAATTAGAAGAGTTCTAAAGTTTTGAGCAGTTAGTAATCTTTCAGTATCATCTGTTCTTCTGTTTCTTAAGGTTAAAACAAAACAACCCCAGAGCCAGTGTGAATTTACTCTTTGTTAAAATGTTTTAGTAATCATGTTTTATCAACTGTGTTGCTAGGCACTGTAGTTACAAAGATAAAAGAGACATACCTACGCTTAAAGGAATCTCAGTTACAACATCTGAACAAATAATGGAAATGCTTTGTAAGTTATAAAAGCAAAATGTGCTGCAGAAATACGTAGGAGCCCTTAGCCCAGTGCACACATTGGCCGTGTGTTTGCGATGTGTGATCAGCCGGGAAGGGTGGGAGGGAATGAATCTTTGACACTTCTCAGAGAAGTAGCAATTACCTAAATTCATCGCTGAAGAACAGCAGGTGAAATTACCTAACTGGAAGCAGGGAGGAGGAGTTCAGATGAAAGGCAAAAGTGGCCAGGCTACTGATCTGACTGGGTTCAGAGGTTCCGGAGTTCTGGGAAAGGGGAACCCACAGAGGCTTGATTTCCGGGGCTTTCCTTGGAAAGCATTTTAGGATATTTGCGTAAAACTATACTGTTAAGAGAGTAAGAATGAAATGTTTTGCCCCTGGAACCCAGCAAGGCTAAGGTGATCTGTAAAATTAAGGATGTAGTTTTTAATGTAGTACAGAACGTAGGTGTTTAACCTTTGGGCTTACCTGAGTTGCACTGAGTGGAGAACTGTGATCGGCCACATGTAAAGTATGTGATACAATTTATGTAAGTAACAAGACCTCCTTTTTCTGTATTTCTTATTCTGCCATTTCTAGTATTAGTAGCATTATAACACTATCATGAGCAAAAAACTCTTTGAAACATTTTTGTACTTCCCATACCACAATTGTGAAGAAAAAATGATTTCAACTTACTAAATTGTTGTAAAGCAACACATCATGCCATGTTTAATAATTACATAAGAAGCTTTCATGTCTACTTAACAACAAATGCCTCTCTTCACAGGCACACACATGTCAGTAGGTTAGAGTGTGATTAGCAATACTCATTGTACTTTCCTTACCAGTTCAGAAACACATGTGAGGCCTGATGCATGCGAGTTTCCTTTCAGCTGACTCTGTAGAAGTGCAGGAGCTGGCGTTTGCACAGCACTGGGTCCTCCCTACACAGCTCGCAGATCGTGCCCCAGTGCCGCCTGTACATTCCGTAATAGTGGTCAGAGTTCACGATCTTGTGGGCTCACTTCCTGGCTGCCCAGGGCCACACGCAATTCCATGGGCTGCGGGTTGCACATGGCTGAGACAGAAGGAACACAACTGGAGAAAGGGACATGCAGCCTTAGCCCATGACATCCTGAGCTAGGCAGGCTTCACCTGCACTTACATTACAGAACAGCCATTCCACACCTACTCCACAGCACAGTAGTGATGACAGCATCACAGTACTGCTACATCACTAGTAAAGAGTTTGAGTTAGAACCTGACAACTTTATGGTAGTAAAGCATCTGGGAACTCTTGATTAAAGAATAATATGATTAAGGATTAAAGATTTGTTAGAAGAGAGTCATGCTGAACTCAACTGTGGAAATTCTTAGATGCTATTTCTGGAATAAATAGACAAGTTAATGATAAACTTTAAAATTTTTCATTTACTATTTGATAACAGGAATTCAATAAGAAGCAAAACAAATTGTTGTAGTTAATGTAGGTATAACATTTAAGAAGATTTTCCTCTAGTGTCCTTACATCAAGCTGGACCCCTAGCAGTCACCCGGCAAATGAGACCCACTGTTCTGAGCACAGCTGAAGACCAGATGGACCGTGAGGGGTTCCGCCACTGAGCTCTCCCTTCTCTGCTATCACAGGACCACCCGTGAAAGGGACTCTTGACACCACAGCGCCCACTTCTGCTGGTGCTGGTGTAGCCCTAGGCATGATTGCCCTCAGTGGCTGTGTCCTAGTGTGCTCCCTCTGAGGTTGTGGGTACAGGTTAGGCAGGAGAAAACAGCACAGCTGCAGCATCTGCTTGCGCTTCCCCTTGTGGGGGACACCCCGTCTTTACTGATGAGTAATCCTTTGCCATGTGTTTCACATTGGACCAGCTGGTCACCTTGCCGCCTGGTGCTCCTTCAGCTTCCAGTGATTCTCTGATACTCCTAGCAGGCCAGGAGCTACTCTGAAACAAATAGTTGTCACTTGACGAAGTGGCTGTGGTCTTGTTTTAAAGCTCCAAGTGCTAAGAAATGAGTGGCAGTGAATTTTTTACTCAAAAAGTAGATGTACTGACAAAGATTGTACTGGCAGGAAGTTAGTACCTATATGAGGAGCATAGTTTGAGTCGGGGATTATTTCAGACCATCAGAAAATAAACCAAGCAAAGATTAAGGTTTCAAGGCATTAACAAGAATAATCTGTACCCTGTTTCCTAATAAAATGTGTTTTTATACATTTTACAAAAAGAAAAATGTTTTAAAAATTCAAGGACCTCAACTTCAATTCTACTATCAGAATTTCCCAGTGATAAGTTTAGCGTCATGACTTCCTGCAGACATTTGGGCACAGTTTGTTTTTCCAGGTTTCAACAGTCAAATGTAGAGCTCGTTCATGCTGATCTACGTCATTTGGAGAAACTTACCTTTCTCTGGGCACTATTGAAAATTAGTAACTTTTTAGCTTACCTTGTAAATAGATCACAACTCTATATTCAAATATATAGTGTGCTGCTTTCAAGTATAAAAAGGCCAACTCAGCCTTTTGTCTCTTTCTTTGTGGGAGACAGACAAGGAGTAGAAAATCTTTGACTTTGGTGGGAATATTTCATCAAATTCCTGGGTCCTCAGGAACCTTCCTGAGAAGGCAAGCCCCTGCATTCAGGTAAAAATTAATTCTCAGTTCTGTCTGACAGGTATGTCTTACCAAGGCCCCTCATCCCTCAGCTCTCTGCTCTCTTGGTCCTAGCTTGCTTTGATCTAAGGGATATAGGATGTAATGTTGAGGCAGCCAGCATCTCTGTAAGGCACATTGTGGCCTAGGAAGAATCCTTTGTCTCCCTGGAGAAGAACAGGAGACAATGTATTGCTGGCCTTGCTGTGTACACACAACCTGTCAGCTTTCCCTGGATTGTTACAAAGGAAAAAGCACTCGCTAACTATCAAATGCCAAGGCCCTTACTTGACTTAATGAGGATACTCCACTGCAATGGCAACTGTGATCAAAGTAATTAAAGTTATGAAAACCTGCTATCATTTTTCAAGCTTATGATTTTTGTAATGGCCAAAGTAGTGAAGGTATTTACCAAACAACTGTTAATGTCGATTTAATGCAATTCTGATGAAAATACCAAAAGTATATGGAATTCTCAAGACTTTGCTTTTCTTTTGGTCTGCCTTGTTGTAGAAAGAACTGTTTGTATCCAAATGTTTTCTCCTAAAACATGTAGCCACTGCTTACAAATCCAAAGTTTGGTGTCCACCAATTGCCAGTTGCATTTTATTTTATAAACTCAAGAACTGGGAAAGTAACAGCAAGCTGATTTCTTGGATTTATTCTTAGGCATTTGATTTTATGTGATGGAATTGTTTTTTTTTTTTGAAACTTTTATTCCTTTATTTGAAAGAGAATAAAACAAAAGGGGGCAGTACAGAGCAGATCAGAACAGGACAACATAGGCAACACAGTACTTTACATATAAGACAACTGGACATCAACAGTAGCTAACACCATATCTCTTACTCTGCTATAGTTGAGCATAGTTTCAAATACAATAATATCAAACATAACACAATAGTATAAAGCCATGCATAGAGTGAAAGAATTACGGGGCTTTCTGAACTGAATAACAGAAAATGATCAATGGGTACTATAATATCTCATTTTCGATAAAAAAA
>PVJX010013976.1:0-46060 GCA_004027295.1 Dolichotis patagonum
ATTTCATTGAAGAGTTTCAGGAGTGTTGGAGTTAAGTCTTCTTTATATTTCTTGTAGAATTCTGCAGTGAATCCATCTGGGCCTGGACTCTTCTTTGTAGGCAAGGACTTAATTACATTTTCAACTTCAGTAATAGAAATTGGGTTATTCAGCAGTTTTACATCTTCCTGATCCAGCTTTGGTAGTTCATATGTGTCTAGGAATTTGTCTATTTCTTCAGTGTTATCGAACCAATGAGACTAGAGGTTTTCAAAGTAGGTGTTGATGATCTTCTGTATTTCCACTGAGTCTGTAGTAATTTCAACTTTTTCATTTCTTATTGCATGAATTTTAGTTTTTTTCTTTCCTTTTTTAAATAAAGTTGGCCAGGGGCTTATCAATTTTATTTATTCTTTCAAAGAACCAACTCTTTGATTCATTGATCCTTTGTACTGCTTTCTTAGTCTCTATTGCATTAATTTCTGCTCTAATGTTTATAATTTCCTCCCTTCTTTTTGCTCTGGGCTTGGCTTGCTCTTCTTTTTCTAGATGTTTGAGTTGTAGCATCAGGTTGTTTATTTGTGTTTGTTCTGTCTTCCTGATGTGGGAACTCAATGCAATAAATTTTCCTCTGAGGACTGCTTTCATTGCATCCCACAAAATCTGGTAAGTTGTGTGTGTATTTTCATTTACTTGTAAATATTGTTTAATTTCTTCTTTAATTTCCTCTGTGACCCACTGATTACTCAGAAGTGTATTATTCAGTTTCCATGTGTTTGTAGGTTTTTTGCAATTTCTTTTATCATTAATTTCTAGTTTCACAGCACTATGATCCGATAACATGCATGGGATAATTTCAATTCTTTTGCATTTACTTGAATATGTTTTGTGGGCTAGTATGTGGTCTATTTTAGAGAATGTCCCATGTACTGCTGAGAAGAAGGTGTATTCTGATGTTGTTGGATGGAACACTCTGTATACATCTATCAAGTCCATTTGTTCACAGGTGTGATTCAGTTCTGTTATGTCTTTCCTGATTTTCTGTCTAGTTGATCTGTCCCTTTGCGTCAATGGTGTGTTAAAGTCTCCTGTTATAATTGTATTATTGCTTATTTGATTTTCATTTCTGTTAGTATTTGCTTTATATAGCTGTGTGCTCTGGAATTTGGTGCATATATCTTTAAGATTGTTATCACTTCCTCTTGAAGTTTTCCCCTAACTAGTATGTAGTGACCTTCTTTATCTCTTTGGATCATTCTTGGTTTGAAATTCACATTGTCTGCAAACACGATTGCCACTCGTGCTTTTTTTTGGTTTCCTGTTGTATGTATTATTGTTTTCCATCCGTTGACTTTCAGTCTATGAGTGTCTTTTTGGGTTAGATGGGTTTCTTGTAGACAGCATATGGTTGGATATTGTTTATTGATCCATTCTGCCAGTCTGTTTCTTTTGATTGGTGAGTGGAGGCCATTTACATTAATGGTTGTAACAGTTATATATTGGTTTATTGTTGACATGTTATCTTTCTACTGTTGTGTCTTTAGCTTTCCATTCTGTTTAATTGTCTGCCTTGCTTGGTGGTTTTATCCCATGTGTATCTAGAATGTCTTTCAGTATTTTTTGTAGGGGTGCTTTGGTGTTCATGAAGTTCTTCAGCTGTTCTTTGTCATGGAAGTATCTTATTTCTCCATCCATTTTTAAGGACAGTTTTGCAGGGTACGTCATTCTGTGTTGGAAGTGGTTTTCCTTTAGGATCTGAAAGACTTCACTCCATGCTCTTCTTGATTTCATTGTTTGTGTTGAGAAGTTTGCCGTGATTCTGATAAGTTTTCTTTATAGGTGATCTCTCTTTTCTCTCTAACAGTTTTTAGTATTCTATTCTTATGTTGAATTTCTGGGATGGCAATAATTATGTGTCTGGGTGTAGTTTTATTTTGGTTATGGCTGTTTGGAGTTTTATATGCTTCACTTATCCAGATGTCTGCTTCTCTTCTCATGTTTGGGTAGTTTTCAGCTCTTATTTCTGTAAATATCCTCTTGATATCATTTGGGCTGTCCCCTTCTTTTTCATTTATCCCTATTAATCTTATGTTATTTTTCTTTGCATCATCTTGCAGGTGTTGAATTGCTATCTCCTGATTCTTTGTTATTTTTGAAAGATCTTGTCTTTCTTGCTCACTGGCTGCAATCTTATCTTCGAGGTCTGAAATTCTGTCTTCACTTTCATTGAGGCTTGCAATTATAGCTTGCAATAGAATTTTTGATTTCCTGTATATCTGTTTGAATCTGCTTTATGCATTCTGTTTGTTTCTTATATTGTTCTTTGATGGATTCTATCTGTTTGCTTTGTTCCTCTAATTTTTTAGCTGTGTTTTCACTAGATGTGTTCACTGTTTCTTTTGCTATTTTTATCAGTTCTTCTTTTACCTGGGCAAGTATTTCTGATTTGAATTTCTCCATAGCTTTCCCTATTTGCATATTTATTTCATTTGATATCATTTCAGACATTTCAGGTGTATGGCTTCTTTATTCTTCTATGTACATGGCTTCTAAGCTTTCTTGGGGAGGGCTAGGGCTTTGAGCCTGCCTTTTGGTCTTTCCTTTTGTCATTTTTCTATATTTCCTTACTTTGAGCGCTGTTCCAAAGCTTTCTCTGCATGTGTGGCAAATTACCTCTTACACCCTCAGTTCCTGGAATGGCAGTGGCTCCCCCACATGTTCTTGGCTTCCTCACAGGGTCCTAACTCCCCTCTGTGGGCTCCTGGCTCCCTAATTTTTAAGGTGAATGCTGGGTGTGGTCACCCCGGAGCCTGTGGAATCTCAAGCAGGCCAGGCCACCGTGCTTTGTCCCAGGCAGGTCTCCAGGAGGTTCCCTGTGAGTGAAGGGTGGGCCTACATGTCCCAAAGTGTCAGGCCAAAATGCTGGTTTCTGCAAAGTTCCCAGTTCCAAACAGACCTGGCCAAGATGCCAGTCTCCACAATATCCCCATTCCAAACAGCCCGGGCCACTCTGCGGGTCCGAGAGTTTCGCGTCCCAAAGAGACAGGCCACAATGCTGGTCTCTGGTAGACTTCCTGGGGGTGAAGGGCAGGGCTACAGTCCCAAACAGACCTGGCCCAGATGCTGGTCTCACGGCAGTTCCCTGCAGATGAAGGGCGGGCCTATCATTCCCAAACAGTCGTGAAGAGATCCAAGTCTGTGCAGACTTTCAATTCAAACAATCCAGGCCACTCTGCTTTGGCTATTCTTGATGATGTAGTTCAAACGCCTCTGGGATTGACTTGTGGGAAGATTTTGGAAAGGTTTATAGATGTCACCTATATGTATACAGCTGGAACATCTTAAGCTGTTCTGCAGGGGACATTCTGGTCAGAGTTCAGAAGACCAGAAGGCTGACACATAGCTTTCCAGTAAAGACCATGCTCAGGAAGTTTCTGCTGGGAAGGACTGCATTGGTTGTTTGACTCCAGGTGATGTGCATTATAGCTTGCAAGAAAGTTTATCTGCATTTTATTCATGTTCAGATACTTTGCCTGTGACTAAAATTAATGGAGGGAGGTGTACTGATTAATCTGGCAGAAGAAATTTCAAAGAAGTCAAAAGTTGAGGCCAAGTCATGGCTATTGTTGGCATTTTTTAAGCCAGATTTATATTGCAAATCAAGAGCAAAGAGCCTAACAGTGTGATTTACAATGTTGTGAATTTGGTCAGGAGGCTATGGACTATAAAGATAGAAATGAGCTCTCAATTGCTCAGAAGGAACAGAAAAATAAAAAGAAGGCCTGTGGACATCATAGGAAGAGGAAGCTTGTCTCCATACTTTGCAGCCTCAAAATTGCAAAAATAAGACTTTGCTTGGAAGAGAAAGCCTCAGAGCACCATGTTCCAGAATGGCAGCAGTGTCCCCACCAGGTTCCAGAGTAGCAGCAGCATAGAGAATTTGTTCCTCACAATCAGGTTCAGAGTCCCAGTGATCCAAAACACTTGAGCCCAACAGCCAAAAGAGAGGAAGCCTGGATAATGCTCCAGCTAGTAGCAAATCTCAGCATAATCCACATGGTGCTGGTTTTAGGTGCATACAGAATGCAAGAGTTCTGAAGTTGAAAAAGCGTCCACCCCAAATTCAGAAGGCTTGTGAGTCAAGGCTCCTGATTGTGCTCCTGAGACAGCAGTGTGTGAAGCCATGTGCATAAAATCAAAGGTAAAGTGGAAGCCCTGGAAGTTTGGAAAAGCCAGAAACATGGATCACCTAGGGAAACATACAAAGAAGGAGCAAAGCCAGTCCCAGAGAGAAAAGCAACCAATACAATCTTCATACACACATGGAAATCAAATAACATTTTTATCCACAACTAATGGTCCACAGGTTAAATTAAACAAAAAATTAAACATCTACAATCAAATAAAAATGCAGGAACTATTCAATATATTTCTGGAAATATTACCCAGAGTAATTAGACAAGAGAGATAAATAAAAGGAATAGGATGGGAAAGGAAGTAGTTAAACTACCACTATTCACAGATTACATGATACTCTAAATAAAATACTCACCAAATTCCACAAAATCCCTCTAGAATTGGTAACCAAATTCAATAGCATAGCTGGATACAAAGCTGGCATTCAAAAATCAATGACATTCTTGTACACAAATGACAGACTCATTGAGATTGAAATTAGGACAACCACACACTTTAAAATAGTATCCAAAAATTACTTAGGAATCATCCAAAGAAAGTAAAAAAATCTATGCATTAACATGTTCAGTACTCTGAAAACAGATCAAAAAGGATATCAGAATATGGAAAGATATTCCTTCTTCATGGAAAGCAATAACCAACATTGTGAAAATGATCATATTCTCAAAACTGTTTTGCAGATTTAATGCAATCCTGATCAGAATACCATTAATGTACCTCATATAACTAGAGAAGACATTCCTAAAATTCATTCAGTAAAAGAAGAGACCTAGAATAACAAAAGCTTTCCTGGGTGACCAAGGCCAGATAGGAAACATCACAATCACTGACTTGAAATTATACTGTAAAGTTACTATTATAAAATTACCATGTCACTGACCAAAAAAGTCCTTAAGATTAATAGAACAGATTAGAAGATAAAGAAGACACAATGTCAGATGAACTCAACCTCCTTATCTTTGACAAAGGGTACAAAAATTTTCACTGCAAGAAAGATATCTATTAAATGATGCTGGAAAAACTGGCTTTCCACATGTGGAAGACTAAAACTAGAATTGTGTATACCACCATGCACTAAACAAAAGTCAAAACAGAACAAAGACTTAAATATTAAATGAAAAATACTAAATTTACTGGAAGAGAAAATAGATATGAATCTCAAATGACTAAGGGTAGGCAGAGAATTCATGAACCAAAACTAAACTACTCGGGAGATACTTCAAAGAATCAACAACTGGGATATCATCTGTTAAAAAAGCTTTTGCACAGAAAAAGAAATCACCAACATTGTGAGTAGAAATCCCACATAGTGGGAAAATATTTTAGCCAGCTATTCCTCAGAGAAAGGACTTCAATTTAGAATATAGAAGAATTGAAAATAATTAGGTCCCCTAATTTCAAACTCAAAATCAAAAAATAGGAATCTGATATAAATACATACTTCTTACAAGAAGAAACACAAATAGTAGTTAAATACATGTAAAAAAGTTCAACATCACTGGTAATTTGAGAGATTCAAATTAAAACAACACTGAGATTCTGTCTCCTTAAAGAATGGCTATTATCAAGAAACCAACCAATGACAAATTCTGACACAGGTGTGGGTTAAAATGAACCCTTCACTTTTGGTAGGAATGTAGACTGGTAAAACTCCTCTGAAAATCACTGTGGATATTCCTAAAAATACTAGAATTAGGGTTCTCATTCAACCTAGCTATCCCCCTCCTAAGCTTTTACCCAGGTGAATAAAAGCCATCATGCCACACTGATATACATGCATCCATGTTTATAGCAGCAAAATTTCTAAGAGCTAAATCATGGAGACTACCCAAATGTCCATCAACTAAGGAATGAATAAAAAAGTTTGTGGTATGTATTATGCTATGTAGTACTATTCAACTATAAAGAAGGATAAATTCAAGGCTTTCATAGATAAATGGATGCATCTAGGGACCATACACATAAGTGAAACAAATAAGACTTGCATATCTAAACATCATATCACCTACCTATTTTAAGAACCTGAAAGATTAAATACCATCCAAAATCTACAACACATATCATGAATGAGAAAGAAGCTGCTTTAAAGGAAAGAATAATTAAGATGAGGAAAGGAGAAAATAAAAAATGGAAAAGAAAAAATAATATGTACAAGATAGTTAAAATAATTATACTACTTTCTTTTAGCTCATTAAAAGAATGATTTGTGCTTTTATTGTCTGATCAATTTTGCATGCCTGAAGATAATAATACACAATATATTAACCATTGTTAACTTCCTATTATATTGATATGAAATTCTGTATCATTGTTTATTTTTCTATTTAAATAACAGCATAAACGTAGCATGGCCTCAAGTACAATGGAGTGAGAAAGAAACATTTGAGAAAGGCTGGGCAGTCTTAAATAAGACTTTATGTTAGAGATATGATTAAAAAAGAATAGAATGAGATAGATCATGAGAGAGATGTCTAGAGAAAAGAACAGCACAAAAAATACATAGTAGGGTAAGACAGGAAAAACCTAACACAGTATGCTGGATTGTGCTAGGAAAAGGCAGGTGAGGAATGGAAACATTGAAAAATATAATATGTACAGTTTACAGAGTGGTAAAATGAAATGAATCAATTTAGAAGATAAATGGGTTAGAACACAAAATACCAAGCCTGCCATGGAATGGATAAGCTAAATAGAATAGGGCACAATAGTTAATCAAGGCTAAACTAAGAGGAGGGAAAGCAGTGAAGTACAATGAATATGTTCAATGTGTAAAGAAACTCTGAGTCCTTATAATCTTAAGAGAAGAAAGTTTATTTTATTAACAAATATTCTGTAGAATAAAGTTGTCAGTGATGTGAATTTTCACCACTGTTTGCATATAAGCAACTGAAAATATTGATTATCCCAGATTGTAAGGGTCCAATGTCATCAATATCTAAGTTACTTATCACAGAATTTTGTTCTAGCATTCATTCTTAAATCTGCAAAAGTTGTTGTAAGAGTATATTACAAATAAATCAATCCTTATCTTAATTAATTTCCATATGCATATAATTTAGAAAAGTTTATCATCTTGAGTATTCTTATATAGCACACATGGAATTTGTGAAAACATGTATTTTATAGTTCTACCTGTAATATCATGTTTCTCAGTATTCAGGCTATATTATTCTCACCTGAGTTTTGTAGGTAGGAAAATTTAAGAGTCATATTGTTGTGCAATATTTTCTGAAGAACAATTAATGCCATGTGTGTCATTAGCCACATGTGTTCCAAAAGAATATTTAGAGTGTTCTCGTTGGTAAATACTGTAGAAAATAAGAATATATATCCAATTAAAAGACATATTTCCATTTTTTGCCAACTTTGCCAAACTTTTGCAAGTTTTTGCCAAACTTTGAGTATAATACTTAAATCTATTTAGTTCAAAAAATAATTAAATAAAAAAGTGGAAATTTCTTTGGTAAGGAGTTGATTGTCTTTTCCTTGGAATGACCATAAAAGTATCCTAATTGATCTCCAAGCATGCTAACCTCCTCCAACCTATTCCTCAAATTATGGCTCTTTGTAAACTCTTTAAGTAACTCCCAAGACCTACAGGATAATCAAAGCACTTAGAATTACTATCTATACCTCAAAATTCTATTCTTTGGTTATTTATAGAAAAATAGACACAGATTCAGCAACAGTCCACATTTTCCAAACTTTTGTAGTAGTTAGAATGAAGTTTCAACTTGATTGGCTTTAGGATCTGTGCCCAAAGATTTGCAGAGTATATTTCGAGGTGTGTCTGATTGGGTCGTGGAAATGGAACCATGGAGTTTTTGTGTGTTCCCTTGCTTAGTGTCTTCTGACATTTACCCCATGCTTTCCTTTTTGACTACCATGAATGAAAGAGAGGAATAAGCATATATCTATTATTAGCATATATCTATATAAGCATATATCTATTATTATATATCTATTATTATTATACATATCATTGTAACATTCACTTTAATTGTGGATGCTTTTGATAGATTAGTAAAGTTTTATAACAACTATTTTCTTCTGCTATTTCTTGTGATCCTTATCTGCATCACAGTATATCTCTTGAGCAAATGAATTATAATGTATCAATATTGGTCAACCAGGAAGAAGTAGGCCTGTACTGTTGAATATATAAAAATACATATGTTATGTTTTCTTACATTTCTTGTTTAATTTAATTTATATTTAAATTAAATAAGTTGTTTTTGTATGATTGTTATTTTCCACAAGATTTCTGTTGAGAATGCCTCATTCCACAAAAATAGATTTAACATCTATGGTTAATGCTCTAAATATATTCTTATTCTCTTATTACATATTGCTTGTTGGTACCATTAATATGAAATCCTGCATCAATTACTGTTTCTTCTAGGTTCTAATTAAGATGAAAATTAACACAGTATGTCACACTTACCCATTTACACCCTGGAAATAATTAATCATGACATTACTCTCAGTTAAAATAGTTGTTGTTTATGACTTCCAGGAAATTGAAAATATAACAAACGTTGCGATTAGATGGGAGGGTAAATAAAGCAAACCAGGCAGTGGAATTCTTATGTGATAGATAGAGCTAGCCAGGTCGTAACTTTAACTTTGTCACCAAGTTAAGAAAGTCTGAAATTTATACCTAATTACTGTTCACCAATTTTTTCATTTCTATTTTAAATTGGAAATTATTTGTTATTTGTTGATTGAGGTTATTTTTAAAAAAATAATATTCATCATTTTAGTAGGTAAATAAAACAGCCATTTCACAAGATTTAATCTTGCAATAATTTAGCCAAGAGGGAAATTTTTAAGTTAAAATATAATGGAAATAAAATACAGAATAAAAATGTGTGCTAAACATTGGTTGGCAATATTTTAAATGGATAAAAAATGACATTTTATTTAATTTTTAAAAGCATATACACACAAAAACCATGAACCACAAAAAGGCATTTTCAGAAATATCACAAGCATTCTGCAGGCTTGATTCACCAACACATACCAAATTGATAATGATGAACACTTTTTTAGAAATGAATGTTCCTGATTTCCTTTCTCAAATTGAAAAGTAAAGTGATCATATTTGCAATTTGGTTAAAATCGCTCTGACCTTGTCTATGAATCAGTGTATTAGATAGTAAAGGGCTTGATCTCAAACCCTTTTTCCCTCTGGAAAGTAACTTAATAAAGTAAAATGATTGCCATTTATAAAATTGTTATTCTCCTTAAAGGATCTTGACCTTTCCATATTAAAAAAGAGTAGTTCTACCACTGAATTTTCAAAATATGTCATTAATTTCATTCACCTAAAGGTAAAGTTTAAAACCTCTTTATGAGGTAATAACAGATACATGGTTTACAAGCTCAGTTGTGGACAATTTTACTGACAATTTTAAGCACAATATCCAGCTGCAAATGACATGCTAGAGACGTGATAGTTAACTTTGATGACAACTTGAATGCATTGAGAAACTTTATGCGTTAGAGGAGTAAACTTCTGGGTATTTCTGGATAATTGACATGTAAAAACCAAACTGAATAAGTAAGACCCACTCTGGATGTGGGTGGGCACAACCACCAGGGTTGTAGCTTGAATGCAATAAAAAGACAAAAAAGAAGGAAGTCCTCCTTTTTGTATCTTAATAGAAGCTCCAGTCTTCAACAACATCTTAGAATGCTCACCTCCATTTACTTCTAGCACAATCTTTTCAGCCTTTCATTATAGACCCTATAGCTTTCCAACTCCCAATGAACAGTAAACTCTGGAGTGATCTCCAAGCCTTAAACTTTTGAATGAATTTTTGACTCTCCAGTTTACAGGCAATCATTTTTGCCTTCATTCAGTCTTGATTATACAGGCAGCTATTGTAAGCCTACTTAATAAATCATATATACATATCTGTTCCTCTAGTGAATCTAACTGATACTGATATCAATCATTAAGTTGGGTATCCAAATTCCACTCTGTACTTGGGACTGTCCTTTACTCAATTTCTTCCTGTGATCTGTATATCCCACCTCAGTGTCTCTTGTGTATTTGTTCTGCTTACTACATAGATCATACCTTTGAAATCTACTGAAGTGAATTGTGAGTTTGATACATATTTAAATACCATTAAGATGAGGGAAGAGGCATTTCAGTTTTCTTTTTTGGTATTCTGAACTCTTCATAGCTTTCATTTAGAGATATACTCCATCATAACAACAAGAGAAATGAAGATTGACAATCTTTCTTCTCTGTCAAAAAGCCTTGTCTGGCTAATGTGATCTCAATGTGCCAGGCCATGAGTAAAATTCTAACAGCCTGTGTCTCATTAAAAAAGAATCTTCAGTAGATTTATCAGATTCAGGTTGTTTTGAGAGGTTACAAGAAAGTAGCTAGGGCTGCTGTCATCAAAAGTCTTCATCGGATAAAAGATGTTCTGAGCTCAAGTACTCACTGATATGGTTGCTATGGCCTCTATTTTTTGCATGCTGTGGGTTGGAAGCCTTGGTGACCCAACATGTCAAACTTACTTAAGGCTGCCTGAGTGTCCATATTTGACTTCTTACAGAGGTATGATTATAAAGAATCTCTACAATAGAACCCTGTATATCCTATTAGCAGAAATGTTATACAATTTATACCACTTCTACAATAATTTATTGATGATACAGACCAAACATGGTCAAATGAGGTGGACTATATGAAGATGTGTATGTGAAGAAATAGAGTTTATTAGATATCAATGTAGAACCTGGCTATTATATCATACTTTCATCCATGCTTATCTTTGTTTCTTACAATATACTAATATCTTTCTAAATTAGTATACTAAAATATATTTTTGAAAGACTATATAGAATTTCATGACCCATTATTAAAAAGTCAGGAGCAAAATGGTTTTATGGTTCACTCTAGGTATTTCTATATTGGCATATGAACTATTCATTCAAAATAGTGTGCCTCAGGAGAATTTAATTACATCCTATGTGCTTAAACTGCCTCTGATATAACGATGACTTCCAGACATTTTCCTGGCTTGGCTCCAGAATAATTACAGAGAGATGTTTTACAGATAATTCAAGTCTATTATATCCACTTCCTTTTCAAATTGAGTCCTTGGTGCACGTTGTCTTATGGTTTCCATTTTTTTCTTTTAAGAAGAGTAAAACAAAACAGAACAAAGCAGATCAGAGCAAAACAATGCAAATAACACAGGATTTCAGAAAAAGACAACAGAATATCAAGAGTGGCTACCATAATGTCTCTTGTTTTCTTCAAAATAGTTGTTCATACCTTCACATACAATATGTAAATACAAATCAAAATAGTATAAAAGCAATCAAACTAAATAATGAGAGCTTTATGAGCCTCCAAAACCAGACACTAGGAAAACAATAATGGCTACCATAATGTCTCTCATTTTCTTCAAAATAGCTGTCCATACCTTCATATGTATTGAGATAAAATAATTTAAAACAGCATAAACCAATCAAAACCAAGAATAAAAGCATTATTGGACTTCAAAACAAAATGATAGGAAATCATCAATGGCTACCATGATGTCTAATTTTCTTCATTGTAGCTGTTCATACAATCACACATACAAAAATCAATTCTAGCACACAAAGTTCTAGGCATACACAAGCCTATATGTGTACATCCATCCTATCTTTATTACAGGAAAAAACAAAATAAAACAAAACAAAGTATAAGAAAAAGAAGAAACAAGAGTCAAATAATTAACTATGACAAAGAGCCCCAAACAATAAAAATGTAGGCTTTCAAAACAAGGTGATAGGAGCAGGAAAAATGTTGTTGTGCATAATTATCTTCAAAAGTCTTATTTGAATTACCAGATATAGTCATGCAAGATTGTTCTAATCCTAAGGATGTTAACTGTTTTGTTTCAAGAACTAATAGAATTAGTAGTACAATCATGTTAGTAATCTTAAGTGTGCATACACACACACACACACACACACACACACACATATATATACATACATACATACATACATACATACATATGTTTTTATTTTGTCTTTCTTCTTTTCTCCTTTTGCCTGTCTGAGTTATTTTTTCCTCTTTGATCAGTTTCTTACCTTTTCACAATATTTATTTAAGAGTGCATATCTTATTTGCTCTGTCAGTTTCCTACACTAAAGTGATAATATGACATTTACACATGAGAGTTTGATTTATTTTACTTATGAGTATGGTCTCATGTCACATTCATTTACTTATAAAAGCCTCAATGTGGTCTTTCTTTATATCAGAATACTATTGCATTGTATAAAAATAACACATCTGTTGTATCTGTTCCTCAGTTGATGGAGTTTAGGTTGTTTCTAAGATTTAGCTATTACAAATTGTGCTGCTATAAACATGGGTGCACATATATTACTGTGGTATGATGTTTTAAGTTATTCTAGAAATATGTCCAGAAGTGCAATAGCTGGGTCAAATGAGACCTAAAATATCAGCTTTTGAGGAAACTCCCCATTGATTTCCATCGTGGTTTCACCACTCCACACTCCCATCAACAGTGCAGAAATGTTCCTTTTACCCCACAGCTATCCAGCATTTGTTATGGGTGGTTTTCTTGATCCTAGCTATTGTATCTGGAGTGAGATGGAATCTCAGTGCTGTTGTAATTAGCCTTTCTCTAATGAACAGTGAGGTTGAGCATTTTTTCACTTATTTATTTGCCATTTATATTTCTTCATCTGAGAAGCATGTATTCATCTCAGATTCCCATTTTTGGACTGGATCTTTGAATTTCGGGAGTCTTATTTGGTTTTCTTTATATATTCTAGAAAGAACTCCTTTGTCTGTGGGACAGTTGACTTAGATTTTTTCTCAATTCATGGCTTTTCTTTTCATTCTGTTGGGGATTTATTTTGAAATGCAAATTATTTTTTAATAAGATGAGATCTCAGTTGTTGATTCTGGGATGTAGTTCCCATGCAGTTTGATTTTTGTTCATCAATTCTCTGCCGACCCTATGTCTTTAAGATTTCTACAAACTTTGTCTTCCAGCAGATTTACTATTTTTTTGTTTTAATCCTGAGATCATTGATCCATTTTGACTTTAATGCATGGTGATAGATATGGGTCTAGTTTTAGTTTTTGGCATATGGAAAGCCAGTTTTTCAAGCACCACTTATTAAAGAGGCTATGTTTCTTCCAGTGAATGTGTTTGGCCCCTTTGTCAAAGATAAAGTTGTTGGGTGTGTGTAGCCCTGGTTGTATCTTCTAATCTATTCCAGTGATCTTCAAGTCTGTTTTTATTCCTCTACCATTCTGAATTTATCACAGTAGTTTTGTAGTATAACTTCAAGTCAGGGTTTGTGATGCCTCCTTCCTTGCTTTTGTTGCCCAGAATTGGCTCTACTATTCTAGGTCTCTTCTGGTTCCATGTGAATTTTAGGAATAATTTCTCTAGATCTGTGAGATATACTAATGGTATTTTGATTGGAATTGCATTAAATCTGTATAAGTGTTTTTTTTTTTTTTGTACCGGGGATCGAACTCACGACCTCACGCTTGCCAGGCAGGCGCTTAAGCCACTGAGCTAAATCCCCGGCCCATGTATAACTGTTTTGAGAGAATGGCCATTTTCACAATGTTTGTTCTTCCTATCCACAAACAAGGAATACATTTCTATATTCTGAGATCCTCTTCAATTTCTTTTTTCAGAGTACTGTAATTTTCACTGAATAGATCTCTTACTTCCTTTGTTAGATTGATTCCTAAGTATTTCATTTTTTTGGATTTTATTGTGAAGGATATGATTTCTCTTATTTCTTTCTTAGTTTGCTGTTTTTGTACAGAAATGCTAATGATTTTTGCATGTTGCCTTTGTATACAGCTACATTGCTGAATTTGATTATTAACTTTAGAAGTCTTTCAATGGAGTATTGGTGGTCTTCTATGTAGAGTTTCATGTCTTTTGAAAACAATGATAATTTAACTTCTTCCTTTCTTTTCCTTATTCCTTTTTTTCACTCTTGTCTAATTGCTCTGGTTAAAATTTTCAACACTCTAATAAATAGGAGTAGTGATAGTGGAGATCCGTGTTCCCGATTTTAGAGTGAAAGCTTTCAATTTTTGACCTAGTAATATGATGCTGGTTGTTGGCTTGTGATACATAGCTTTTATCAGACTGACATAGGGACCATCTATTCCAATTTTCAGTAGGGGTCTTTCCATGAGGGAGTGTTGGACTTTATCAAATGTTTTTCTGCATCAATTGAAATGATAATGTGATTCTTATCTTTGGCTCTATTGACATGATGTATTGTGCTTATTGATTTGTGGATTTTGAGCCATTCCTGGATTCCTGAAATCAAGCCCACTTTGTTGAAGTGTATAAGCTTCTTGAAGACTTGCTACATTCTGTGTGCCAGCATTTTATTGAGGATTTTTGAATGTAAGTTCTTAGGGAGATTTACTTATGGTTCTCTTCTTTGGTTGGATCTTTCTCTGCTTTTGGTATTAGGGTAATTCTTGCTTCCATGAATGAGCTATGGAAAATTGCTTCCCTTTCAATTTCATTGAAGAGTTCGTAGAGTGTTGGAATTAAGTCTTCCTTGAATTTCTTGTAGAATTACACAGTGAATCCATCAGGACCTGGGCTTTTCTTTCTCACAAAGGTTTTAATTACATTTTCAACTTTATTAACTGAAATTGTGTTATTCAACAGTCTTACATCTTCTTGATCCAGCTTTTGTAATTCATATGTTTCTAGGAATCTCTCTTTTTCTTCTGCATTATCAAATCAAAGACAGTAAAGTTTTTCAAATTAGGTATTGATGATCTTCTGCATTTCCAGAGGGTCTGTAGTAATTTTTCCCTTTGCATTCCTTACTGCATGAATTTGATCTTTTTGTTTCTTTTTTAAAATAAGTTTGGCTAGGGGCCTATCCATTTGATTTAGTCTTTTAAGGAACCAGCTCTTTGATTTATTAATTCTTTGTATTATTTTCTTTCTCTCTATTGTGTTGATTTCTACACTGATCTTTATAATTTACTCCCTTCTTTTTGCTTTGGGCTTGGCTTGTACTTGTTCTAGATGTTTGAATTCCAGCATCAGGTTTTTTAGTTTTATTCATTCTGTTTTCATGATGTGGGTGTTCAGCACAATAAATTTCCCTCTGAGGGCTGCTTTCATTTCATCCCACAGTTCTCATAAGTTATATTTGTATTTCTGTTTACTTGTAGGTATTGTTTAATTTCTTCTGTGAACCCTTCATTGCTTAAGAGTGTATTATTTAATTTTCAATTGTTTATGGAATTTTTGCAGTTTCTTTTATCATTAATTTCCAATTTTATGCCCTAGGATCAGATAATATGCATGGGATATTTTCAAGTATTTTTCATTCACTTAAGCATGTTCTATGGTTTAGTTTATGATCTAATTTAGAGAATGTGAACCTGAGAAGAATGCATATTCTGTTGTTATTGTGTGGAACAATCTGTACAAATCTATTAAGTCAATTCCTTCACAAGATTGATTCAGTTCCTTTATTTCTTTGCTGATTTTCTGTCTAGTTGATTTGCCTCTTTGTGTCAATTATTGTTAAGGTCTCCCATTATAATTGTGTTATTGCTTTTTTTGCTTTTTCATTTGTGTTCATATTTGTTTTGTGTAGCTGGTTGTTCCTGAATTTGGTGCATATATATTTAAGATTATCTGCACCCTGACTATTATGTGGTGACCTTCTTTTTCACTTTTGATTATTCTTCATTTTAAGTTCATATTGTTGGCTAACAGAATAGCTACCCCTGCTTTCTTTGGGTTCCTATTACATAAAGCATTGTTTTCCATCCTTTGACTTTCAACCTGTGAATTTCCTTTTGGGCTAGTTTGGTTTCTTTTATACGGCATATGATTGGCTGTTGTTTCTTGATGCATTCTGCCAGTCCGTTTCTTTTAATTGGTGAACTGAGTCCATTTATATTCATGGTTACAAGTTGTATATATTGGCTTATTTTATTCAGGTTATCTTTCTGTTATTACTTCTTTATGTTTTGTTCTGTTTAATTGTTTGTGTTGCTTGGTAGTTTCTTTCTGTTGGTGTTTTTGAAGTTATAGTCATTTTTATGTCTATCTAGAATACCTTTCAGTATTTTTTGAAGGGTTAGTTTCATGGTCATGATGTTCTTCAGCTGTTCTTTATCATAGAAGTACCTTATTTCTCCACTGATTTTGAAGAATAGTTTTGAAGAGTAAATCAATTTAGATTGGAAGTCATTTTCCTTTAGGATTTGAAATACTTCACTCCATGTTCTTCTTGATTTCATTGTTGGTGTTGAGAAGTCTGTTGTGATACTTAGGGGCTTTACTTTAATAGACAATTTCTTTTCCCTAACAGATTTTAATAGTTTCTTCTTATGTTGAGTTTCTGAGATGTTAATTATTTTCTGTCTGGGTGTTGATTTATTTTGCTATGGCTAATTGGAGTTTGATATGCTTCATTTATCTGTATGTTAGTTTCCTTTCCAATATTTGGAAAAATTTGGCTATTCTGTAAATAGTCTTTTCTTATAATTTGTGTTGTCATCTTTTCACTTACACCTACTAATCTTAAATTATTTTTTACATCATCTTGCAACTGTTGAATTTTTATTTCCTGATTCCTTGTTATTTTTAAAAGATCTTCTCTTTCCTGTTCACTAGCTGCAATCTTGTCTTTGATGTCTGAAAGTCTATCTTCACATTCATTGAGATATTTTTTTCCAGTTTTCAATGGAATTTTTCATTTCCTGGATATATCTTGAATCTGTTCCATGCAATCTAGATCTTCCTTATATTGTTCATTCAAAGTTTCAATCATTTTGCCATGTTCCTCCATTTTTTTATCATGTCTTTTTTAGATGTGTTCAGCATTTCTTTCATTATGTTTCTTATTTCTTCTTTTTACCTGGGAGATAATTTCTCATCTGAGTTCCTTTATAGCTTCATGGAGCTTTTTCTTTACTTTAGCTGCTATCATGTCTGAAGTTTCAGATGTATGGCTTACGTTTTCTTCTATGTCCCCTGTCTCCTAGGCTGGATGTTTGTGATTGCATTTTGCTCTTTTATTTTGTAATTCTCTTGTATTTCCCTGGACAGTTGAATGCAAAGTCTCAGTTGTTTCTTGGATTGAGCATGGCAGTCTGTACCGCAGTGAGTTTCCCAGTTGAGTGTGGGATGTTAGGCTGTCCTTACCACATCTCTAGTGGCACTCAAAGATTCACCAAATGAGGAGAGACTATACTGGTTGGTCTTTCAGCACACCCCATATGGCCCTCTGAGGTTCCCCAGCTGTTTGAGTCACTGGGCAGGGTCTTACCAGGTTGTGGGTGGTATACTAAAGCTGAATAGTATGTGGAGAACACTAGGCAGGCCTTCAGCTCAAGCCACATGGCACACCAAAGTTCATCGGCTTCTTCGGATCTCTGGGTGGGGCCCTACCAGGTTCTGAGCAACATGATAAGGCTTCACAGCTAGGTGGAGTTTGTAGTGTAGGCCTTTAGCTAGAACAACTCAACATACAGCATATCCTGACTACACGGGGCTCGCTGGGTGGGGCCCAATCAGGACCCAAATGATGACCAAAAGTTCTTTAACTGTTTGGGTTCACAGTATGTGGCCCTACCAAGTTATGTACAAAGTCCCATATCTGCACAGGTGGATGTAGTTTGCTGCTCAGTCCTTCAGCTCACATGCGGTGGCTCCAGGTTACCTGGGGCTTGCTGGGTGGGGCCCAACCAGGACCTGAGTGATGAACCAAAGGTCCTGGGATCTTTGGGAATTTTAGGTAGGGCCCTATAAGTTTCTGAACAAGGTTCCATGGCTGCACAACCTGGTACAGTTTGTTGTGGAGGCCCTGAGCTCATACTGATCAGCCACTGGCTACCTGGGGGTTGCTGACTGGGTCCCAACCAGACCCCAAGTGATGACCCAAAGGTCCCAGACAGTTTCCAAGGTTTTAAAATTGGTGAATAAGTATAATATTTTTTCCATAGCACAAGTGAAAATATCTTTCTTATGCAAAAGTCCTTATAACATCAGATTATACAGTCTGTTGATTTTACTTTCTTACCATTTTCATTTCTTTTTCCCTCAGTGATGCCCTTATTCATGTACTTCATTTCTCTCTTAATTGCCAACTTTAACTTTTTATCTAGTATACCTTGCTGCCAACACCACTGATTTCCTGTGGTATTTTCTAAACTATTGTGTTTATTTTTAAACTAAAATACTGATAAATGGTCTTATTTTCCACTGTAAACTATTCAATATTTGTCTTTACCTTCTGGGCAAATATAAAATGTGTGCTGTGATAAAGAAGTTGCTATTTTCAAGCCTCTAAGAACAGCTCTAATTTTACCACTTGACACTCCACCAATGCTCCATATCCCTGTCTAACCATATAAATTTAACAAGTCATTGTGAGAGATCAAGTCTCCCTCGTTTTCAAAGTTGCAGATTCCTTCACATCCTAATACTCAGCTCAAGTTGCTCCTGTTCAAGGAAACTTTCCCTTTTGAAGAAAGAAAGAAAGAAAAAAGAAAGAAAGAAAGAAAAAAGAAAGAAACAAAGAAAACTTGCTTCAATCACTTTTTTACAGCACATATTATCTATTAAATTATTCCATGGTACTTGTAATTATTCAGTATAATCATCATAAATTATTTGTTTTTCAACTAAACTTTCAAAATAGTAATTGGTCTTTCATTTTTATATTTCTATCACGTAGATTCACAACTAGCTACTGATAGATATTCTGTATTTTTTGGGTAACCAAATTATTCTACTAAAAACTGTACTATTTATGCTATATTTTCATGGAGAAAGTTAATGGGTGATTTGGTTTAACCTATTAGTTTTGTACAAAGTAAGTATTGGATATTGAGGGAGTCTGATTATTTAAATTAAAACAAATAAATTTGTTGATCACTTGGAAATTTAATGATAATTATAATAGATTGAGAGATTCCACCTGCACACTGGAAAATGTGCACACCACCATCCAGCCAACAAAAGCTTCAGAACTTTTCTGGGAGACTGGTAAGACCCTGACCCAGCTCTCACATCACCAGAGGATGCACTAGGAGGTCCCTTGGGTCTACCAGGGCCCATTCAGTGATTACCTAGCTGTCTACATTCCATGTGGCATGACAGAAAATGCACACAGCACTCTCTAGCCCAAACGGACACTATGGTGCTTTGATGGGAGCCTGGTAAGACCACACCCTGCCTACCACATCATGAGAGGATTCTCCTGGGCATCCATTTGGGCCTATCAGAACCTGCCCAGGGATTGACAAGCAACCCGCATTCTGCCTGGCACACTGGAAAGTGCACGCAATGCTATCCAGCCCACAGAAGTTTTGTGCTGTGCTGGAAGACTGATAATACCCCGCTCTACCTCCCACATCATGGAAAAATGCACCAAGTGGTCCCACTGGGCCTATCTGGGCAACACCTAAAGACTCCCGAACTGACCACTGTTGTCTGCCATCAGTCTGGCAAGCTGAAAGTGGGCACAGCACTATCCAGCCCACGGGGAAGCTTTGGCACTTTATTCTTCAACTGGTAAGGACCCAACCAGCAATCACCAAAGGCTGGAGTTATCTGGTAAGGTCTGTTTAAGGACCTCTAGTCAACTGGGGAAACTCTCAGCAATAGGAATAGATATTCTCAACACAACAAAAAACTGAGAATTTGCATATGGCTTCCTTAAGGAAATATAAGACAGTGACAAAACAAAAGAGGAAAATGCAACCTCAAACCTCCAGCCCATCCCAAGCAAGCCTAGGAGACATGGACATAGAAGAAAATGTAGATCATACACCTGAAACTCTTGAAATCATAGTAACTGAAAAAAAAAAAACCAACTCTGGGAAGCTATAAAAAACTCAGATTAGAATTAATCTCCCAGTTAAAAAAAGAAATGATAAGTGTTATGAAAGAAATGCTGAACACATCTAAAGAAGACATAGTTAAAAAATTAGACAAACAATGCAAAAATATGGAAACCTTGAATAAACAATATAAGAAACAAACAGAATGAATGAAACAGATACAAAGACATAAACAAGAAATCAAAAATTCCATTGAAATTTGGCAAAACTGCTTCAATAAAATTGAAGATAGGCTTTCAGATCATGAAGACAAGATTGCAGCTAGTGAACAGGGTAGGAATGATCTTTTAAAAATAACAAGGAATCAGGAAATAAAACAGTTGCAAGATAATGCAAAGAAAAACAACACAAGATTGATAGGTATAAACAAAATGAAGGTGACAACACAAATGATATCAAGAGGCTATTTGCAGAATTTGCAGAACTAATAGCTGAAAATTTCCCAAATATGAGAATGGAAACTGACATACAGATCAGTGAAGCATATAGAACTGCAAATAGCCATAAGTAAAATAAAACCACATTTAGACATATAATAATCAACATCCCAGATATCCAACATAAGAACAGAATATTAAAAGCTGTTCGAAAGAAGAGGTAGGTCACCTATAAAAGAAAGCCTATCAGAATCACAGAAGATTTCTCAACACAAACAATGAAGTCAAGAAGAGCATGTAGTGAAGTTTTGCAGATTCTAAAGGAAAATGACTTCCAACCCAGACTGATATACACTGCAAAATTATTCTTCAAAATTGACAGAGAAATAAAATATTTACATGACAAAGAACAGCTGAAAAGCTTCATGACCACCAAAAAAAAAACACTGCAAAGAATACTGAAAGATATTCTAGACAGACACAGGAAAAAATCATGAAGCAAGGCAAACAAACAGAGTGGAAAGTTAAAGAATCAACAGCAGAAAGATACCATGTCAAAAACCCACCACACATTTTAGTTATATCACTAATATAAATGGCCTCAATTCATCAGTTAAAAGAAACAGACTAGCAGAATGGATTAAGAAACAACATCCAACCATATACTGTATACAAGAAACCCATCTAACCGAAAAGGAAACTCATAGACTGAAAGTCAAAGGATGGAAAACAATAATTCATGCAACAGGAACCCCTAAAAAGTTGTGGCAGCTATTCTCTTTGCAAACAATGTGATCATCAAGCCAAGAATGATTCAAAGAGGTAAGGAAGGTCACTACATACTAGTTAGGGGAAAACTTCAAGAGGAAGTGATAACAAACTTAAATATATATGCACCAAATTTGGGAGCACCCAGCTATAAAAAAACAAATATTAACAAAAATGAAACATCAAATAAGCAATAACAGAATTATAACAAGAGTCCTTAGCACCCCATTGACACAAAGAGACAGATCAACTAGACAGAAAACCAGTACAGAAATAACAGAACTGAATCACACCTGTGAAAAAATGAACTTGGTGGAAGTGTACAGAGCGTTCCCCCTAACAACATCAGAATATTCATTTGTTTCAACAGCACATGGGACATTCTGTAAAGTAGAACATATGCTAGCCCTCATAACATGATTAATTAAATGCAAAAGAATTGAAATTATCCCATTCATGTTGTTGGATCATAGCATGATAAAACTAGAAATTAATGACAAAGGAAACTGCAAAACCCCCACAAACACATGGAAATTGAATAATATACTTCTGAGCAATCAGTGATTCACAGAGGAAATTAAAGAATAAATTAAAGTATATCTACAAAGCAAATGAAAATCTAAATACAACTTACCAGAACCTGTGGGATGCAATGGCAGTGGTCCTCAGAAGAAAATTTATTGTGGTCAATTCCCACATCAGGAATACAGAACTAACACAAATAAACAACTTGATGTTACAACTCAAACATCTAGAAAAAGAAGATCAAGTCAAGCCCAAAGCAAAGAGAAGGGAGGAAATTATAAAGATCAGAGCAGAAATCAATGCAATAGAGACAAAGAAAGCAATACAATGAATCAAGGAATAAAAGAGTTGGTTCTTTGAAAGAATAAATAAAATTGATAAGCTCCTAGCAAACCTTATTTAAAAAATGAAGGAAAAAACTCAAATTCACACAATAAGGACTGCAAAGGGTGAAATCACCACAGACCTTGTGTAAATACAGAAGATCATCAATACCTATTTCAAAAACCTCTACTCTCATACGCTTGATAACACGGAAGAAAGGGACACATTCCTAGAAACATATGAATTACCAAAACTGGATCAAGTAAATGCAAAACTGATGAATAACCCAATTTCAATTAATGAAATTGAAAATGTAATTAGAACATCAAACACAAAGAAAAGCCAGGTCCAGATGAATTCATTGCAGAATTTTACAAAAATTCAAAGAACACTTAATGCCAACACTACTCAAACTCTTCAATGAAATTGAAGGTTCAGCAATTCTCCCTAACTCATTCCTGGAAGTAAACATTAGACCTTGGAATTTATTTTTTGTTCATGTATTCTCTACCTACACCTAGAAATCATTCCTAAAATTTATCTGGAGCCAGAAAAGACCTATACTAGCAAAGGCAATTCTGAGAAACAAATAGGAAAACCAGAGAATGATCCAACAAAAAAAAAGAACTACAGGCCAACTTCCCTAATGAACATATATGCAAAATTTCTCAACAAAATATTTGCCAACAAAATGCAACAAATCATCTAGAAGATTATACACCATGATTAAGTGGGATTCATCCCAGGAATGCAGGGATGGTTCAACATATGCAAATCAATAAATGTAATGCACCATATCACTGGAACCAAAAATAAGAACCACATGATCATTTCTATAGATGAAGAAAAGGCTTTTGATAAGGTTCAATATTCATGCATGGTAAGAACCTTACAGAAAATAGGAATAGATGGTTTTTACCTCAATATGATAAAAGCCATCTATGAAAAACCAATAGAAAACATCATTTTAAATGGCCAAAAACTGAAAGCCTTTACTCTAAAATCAGGAATAAGACAAGTATGTCCATCATAACTACTCTTTTTCAATATAGTGCTGCAATATAGTGCAGAGCTATTAGACAAAAGAGAGAAATAAAGGCAGTAAGGATAGGAAATGAAGAAGTTAAATTTTCATTATTTGCAGATGACGTGATACTCTACATAGAAGACCCCCAAAACTCCATTGAAAGACTCCTAGCTATAATAAATAAAATCAGAAATGTAGCTGGATACAAAGTAAACACTCAAAAACCAATAGCATTCCTATACACAAATAACAAACTCACTGAGTGAGAAATAAGAGAAGCCACACACTTCACGATAGCATCCAAAAAAATGTAATACTTAGGAATCAATAACAAAAGAAGTAAAAGACCTATTCCAGGAAAATTATAATACCCTGAAAAAAGAATTTCAAGAGGATCTCAGAAAATGGAATGACATTCCCTGTTCATGGATAGGAAAAACAAATATTTGTGAAATTGACAACTCTCTCAAAATTGTTATACAAATTTTATGCAATTCAAATCAAAATACCACTAGCATAGCTCACAGATCTAGAGAAATCATTCCTAAAATTTATCTGGAGCCAGAAAAGACCTATGCTAGCAAAGGCAAGTCTGAGCAACAAATAAAAGACAGGAGGCACCACAAACCCTGACTTGAAGATATTCTACTAAGATACTGTAATAAAATCAGCATGGTACTGGAATAAATACAGACCTGAAGATCAGTGTAATACATTGCAAGATAAAACTGCAACTACAAACACATTCAGCCATCTTATCTTTGATAAAGGTGTCAAACACATTCACTGGAAGAAAAATAGTGTCTTTAATATATGGTGCTGGAAAAACTGGCTATCCAGATGCTGAAAACTAATACTAACCCATGCCTATCAATATGTACTAAGGTAATGTCAAAATGGATCAAAGATCTAAATATTAAAGCAGAAACACTAAATCTGCTGGAAGACAAAGTAGGTAGAAATCTTGAAGACATAGGTGTAGGTAGAGAATATATGAACAAAAAATAAATCACACAGGAAATACTTCCCAGAATAAATAACTGGGATCTCATCTTATTAAAAAGTTTTTGTATGTCAAAAGAAACCTCCAACAGAGTAAAAGGGAAACCCATGAATTTTGAAAAAATCTTAATCAACGGTCCCTCACACAAAGGACTTCTGTCTGTAACATATAAAGAAGTAAAAAAATCAGATCCCAGAAATTCAAAGACCCAGTGAAAAAATGGGCATCTGGGATGAATGCACAGTTCTCAGATAAAGAAATTCAAATAAAAAATAAATACATGAAAAAATGTTCAGTAGCTTTGGTCATTAGAGAAATGCAAATTAAAACCACACTGCGATTCCATCTCACTCAAGAAAAATAGCTTGGTTAAAGAAAACTACTAACAACAAATGCTGGAGAGGCTGTGGGGAAAAAGGAACTCTTCTGCACTGTTGGTGGGAGTGTAGACTGGTACAAACATTTTGGAGGTCAGTCTGGAGGTTCCTCAAAAAGCTGGGATTGGAAGTTCCATCTGACGCAGCTATTCCACTTCTCTGCATATTCCCAGAAGAATTGAAAGCATCATATCACAGTGGTATATGTACACCCATGTTTTTAGCAGCACAATTTTTAATAGCTAGATCTTGGAAAAAACCTAAATGTCCATCAACTGAGGAATGGATAAAAAAGATGTGGTACTTTTATACAATGAGTACTACTCAGCTATAAAGAAAGATCACATTGAGATACTTATAAATAAGTGAATGCAACTTGTGAGTATACACATAAGTAAACTAAATCAAACTCACATGAGTAAATACTGTATTGTCTCCCTAGTATATGAAATGGTAAGAGTACCTAAGATACAAAAAAATCAATAATTACAGTGAAAGGATAAGAATCTGCTTATAGGGAAAAAATATCTCAGAAAAAATGAAGAAAAAGAAAAAGGAAGGGATAATAAAAATTTCTAAAATTATATAAACACACAGGATAGCTAAGATGATTGTTGCAAATTGTATAATTTTGTAGAGCAAAGCAGTTAATATTCATAAGATTGGAACAATTTTTCAACTTTGTGTCAGGTGGCCTGAGAAATTCTTGAAGATCACTATGTAAAATGTCGACCTTAGTTCTGTTTCTACCACCGTGCTTTGTAGGTCTGTATCATTATTGTTTTGGGCTCCATGCTATTGTTATTCATTTTTCTTTGTTCCTTATTTTTCCAGTAATCTGTTTTGTTTTGCTTTGTTTTTCACTCTAATGCATAAAGGATAGGTTGTATTTTTTAATTTCAACATATATGAAAGTATGGACAGCTACTTTGCAGAAAACAATAGACATTATGGCAGCCATTTTTAATTTTCATATTGTCTAGTTTTGAAGGTCTGTAATGCCTTCATTACCCTGTTCTGATCAGTTTTTTACTATTTTGTTTTGTATGAATTCATTGTGTGTGAAGATATAGACAACCATTTAGAAGAAAACAAAAGAATAGGACCTCTACAGTGGCTACCATTGACAGTGTAGATATCCTATTGTCTTGTTTAGAAATCTGTGTCTCAATGTGATCTTTCTTTATAGCTGTGTTGTATTGTTTTATTCTGATCTGCTTTGTTTTGTTATGTTTAGTTTTACATCCTATTTGAAAAATAAAATAAAATTGAAAGTATAATAGATTGAGAAAGCATCATTCTGGAGAGCTTGTGGGGGATTTGTAGGGAGATAGTTTTGGTGGCATTCATTGTCTACTATGCCAGGAATCAGTAGTTAAAATGTGACTTATTAATTTTAAAATATCCCTTCAGAGAATGTACTAGTAACATTCTGATTTTAAAGATGAATAAAGCAAAAATCAGAAATGAAATGATTAAATAACTTGCCTCAGGTTATAGAGTCAGAATTGGAACCTAGGTTTGCCTGACTTCAAAATTCATGTTATTTATATTTTTTTCCAGGAAAATAATCTACATGTTTCTGTAGATTTTTAAATAATGTCATCCTAAAAAGAATCATTAAATTGCTATAATTCATGCTAGAATAAAACCATGAGAGTACATATGATTGTAATATGCACATTAAAGGGCTGAAGCTGTAGCAAGGCATGGAGAGACAAAGAAAGAGAAGGAGAGAGAGAGAGAGAGACAGAAAACTTTTCAGTTTCTGCAACAAACAGAAACATTGACATTTAGTGTTCCAAATGACAATGTATCACCTTGGTACTTCCATGAATTTGTAGACAAGAAAGAATTGAGGGGCACTGCCTTGCCTTAATTCAAAGAGTTTGAGAAAAAATGCACCATGACCATATACAATCTTCAATTGTTTTATTGGACATTCAAAAGCAGATAAATAACAGAAACATATCTTATAAATATGTCTGGAAACATTCGTATTTGAATATTTTAAAAAGTTTTGGAGATCCATGAAAAACTGAGGTCATTAATAATATCATTTATAATTTCCACTTCAAGTTTTGTTGGCAGATGAGGGATGAAGAAATGTATATTAAGACCACCTCTATGAAATATGGGAGACATTGGAACACCATACAATGGATTTGTGCCCTTAGGATAAATATGGCTGTGATTTAGAAAACAAATTCATGCAGCTGGGTGCCCTTGTTATCACCTCCTAATGAAATGGGGATGTGCTATTTTCATTCATCTTCTAACTGCATACCTAAGACCCAAACTCAGGAAATCTGCATACTGAATGTAAATCATTCTTAGCTAAAAGAGCCAAAATGTATAATTTAACTCCAAAGTGCATATTCCTCAAGTACATATTCCTAGCACATATACCAATTTACTATTAGATGACTTTGGATAGTTTCATGGATTGCAACACAACTCAAGTCCATTTTATTTATTTATTTATTTATTTATTTTTAATTTTATTTAAAATCAAAACAAAACAAACAAAATAGAAAAAAGGTAGCAACAATACAAAATTCCAAGGAAAAAAGACAAGAACAAAAAATACTAAGAAATCATTACTTGATAACTTACATAATATGATCTTGGAAATAGTTGTTCAAGTTACAAAGTTAAACATACAAAGTACACATTCAAGCAATAAGACTGTTAACAGTTTTGCTCAACAATCTAACAAAAACAGTAATATGGTCATTCATTTTACACACTTAAACATACTTGCAGTTATATACTTTAGAGCACACTCTTTTCCTCTCTTTTTTGCCGTAGCATTTACATATTTTGGGTTTTATTACTCCAACATTTCTTATTAATTTTACACTACAGACACAATGCAATATTTATAAATATGACTCTTATTTATTTCTCTAATGAGGATAGTCTCAAGTTGTCTTCATTTACCTATGAAGGCATCAAGGTAATCCTTCTTGATAGCTGAGTAATACTCCATTGTATAAAATATCACATCTTTTTCATCCACTCTGTGGTTGATGGGCAACTTGGCTGTTTCTAAGCTTCAGTTACTACAAATTGTGCTGCTATGAATATGGGTGCACATATGTCATTGTGATATGAACTTTTCAGTTCTTTTGGGAAAATACCCAAGAGGAGAATAGCTGCATTGAATGGAGCTTCCACTCCTAGTCTTCTGAGAATTCTCCATACTCATTTCCATAGTGGTTGTACCAGTCTGCACTCACACCAACAGTGGAGCAGTGTTCCTTTTCCCCACAGCCTTGCCACCATTTTTTATCAGTTGATTTCTTGATGACAGTTATTCTTTCAGGAGTGAGATGAAATCTCAATGTTGTTTTAACTTGCATTTCTCAAATGACCAGTGATGGTGAACATTTGTACACATATTAATTTGCCATTTGCATATTTTTATCTGAAAACTGGGTGTTCATCTCAGATGCCCATTTTTGGAGAGGGTCCTTGAATTTGGGCAGCTTGATGTTTTTCAATCTTTTATATGTTCTTGAGATAATTCCTTTGTCTGAGGGTTTGCTGGCTAAAATTCTTTCCCATTATGTGGGTTTACTTTTCACTCTGCTGGTGATTTCTTTTGAAGTACAGAAATTTTTCAATAAAATGAGATCCCAGTTGTTGATTCTCTGAAGTGTTTCCCGTGCAGTTTGCATTTTGTTCATTAATTCTCTGCCTACCCCTATGTCTCCAAGATTTCTACTTACCTTATCTTCCAGTAGATTTAGTGTTTCTGTTTCAATGTTTAGGTCTTTGATCCATTTAGACTTTAGTTTTGTGCATGGTGGTAGGCATAGATGTAGTTTCAGTATTCTGCATGTGGAGAGCCAATTTTTCCAACACCATTTATTAAAGAGGCTATCCTTATTCCAGTGAACATGTTTACCACCTTTGTCAAATATCAGGTAGCTGAGTGCCTATGTACTTATGCTTGCATCTTCTAATCTGTTCCATTGGTCCTCAGGTCTATTTCTTTTTCAGTAGCATGCTGATTTTATCACTGGGGCTTTGTAGTACAGTTTCAAGGCAGGCATTGAGATGCCTCTTGCTTTGTCTTTATTGCCCAGAATTGTGTTTGTTATTCTAGGTTTCTTCTGTTTCCAAATGAATTTTAGGAGTGTTTTCTCTAGAACTGTGAGGTATGTTGATGGTATTTTGATTGGGATTGCATTAAATCTGTATAACAGTTTTGGGAGTATGACCATTTTCACAATGTTGGTTCTTCTTAGCCAAGAGCAAGAATATCCTTCCATTTTCTAAAATCCTCTTCCATCTCTTTTTTAAGCATAGTATAATTTTCAGCATATAGGTCTTTTACATTCTTAGTTAGGTTGACACATAAGCGTTTCACTTTTTAGATTTTATTGTGAAGGGCAATGTTTCCACAAATTCTCTCTCATTGAGTTTCTTGTTTGTGTACAGCAATGCTATAGATTTTTGTGCATTGACTTTGTATCCAACTACACAGTTGAATTTGTTTATTACCTCTAGCGGTCTTTTAATGGAGTTTTTGAGGTCTTCTACAGTATCATGTCATATGCAAATAGTGGTAATTTAACTTCCTCCTTTCCTATCTTTATTCCTTTTATTTCACTCTCTTGTCTGATTGCCCTGGGTAGTGTTTCCAGAACTATATTGAATAGGAGTGGTGATAGTGGACATCCATGTCTTGTTCCTGATTTTAAAGTGAAAGCTTTTAGCTTTTGTCCATTGAGTATAACATTACCTGTTGGTTTGTCATAGATGGCCTTTATAGGGTTGAGGTAGGCACTGTGTATTCTGAGTGTCTGAAGGATTTTTATCATGAACATGTGTTGGACCATATCAAAAGTGTTTTCCGCATTTATTGAGATGACCATGTGGTTTTTGTTTTTGGCTCTGTTGATGTGGTGTATCTCATTTATTGATTTTCAGATGTTAAACCATCCCTGCATTCCTGGAATGAACCCCACTTGGTCAGGATGTATAATCTTCTTGATGATTTGCCACAATCTATTTGCTAGTATTTTATTGACAATCTTTGCATCTGTGTTCATTAGTGAGACTGGCCTATAGTTCTCCTTTTTGGTTGGTTCTTTCTCTGGTTTTGGTATGAGAGTTATGCTTGCCTCCAGGAATGATTTAGGGAGGGCTGCTTTCTTTTCAATTTCATTGAAGAGTTTAAGGAGTATTGTCATCAAATCTTTTCTAAATTTCTTGTAGAATTCAGTTGTGAATCCATCAGGACCTGGACTTTTCTTTGTTGGTAAGCTTTTTTTATGTTTTCAATTTCAATAACTGATATTAAATTATTCAAAATTGTTGTATCTTCTTGGTTGAGTTGTGGTAGTTTGTATGCTTCTAGAAATCTTTCCATTTATTTTTCTCTCTTTGTGAATAGAGATTCTTAAAATAGGTGTTCTTTGTTTGAATTTCCATGGGATATGTAGTAATTTTGCCCTTTTCATTCCTTACTGTGTGAATTTGGGTTTTTTTTCTTTGTTTTGTTTATAAGGTTAGCTAGAGGTTTGTCAATTTTGTTTATTCTCTCACAAAACCCGGTTTTTGATTCATTAATTCTTTGTATTATTTTTAGTTTCAATTGCATTCATTTCTGCTCTGTTCTTCACTATTTACTCTCTTCTATGAGCCTTGGGTTTAACTTGCTCTTCTTTTTCTAGAAGCTTGAGATGAAGCATTAAGTTGTTTATTTATGCTTTTTCTGTTTTCTTGATATTACTATTTATTGCTATATATTTCCCTCTTAAGACTGCTTTCATTGCATCCTACAGATTACAATAGGTTGTTTCCACATTTTCTTTAAATTGTAGGTATTGTTTTATTTCTTCCTTAATTTCATCAGTAGCCCACTGGTTGTTTAAAAGGTTGTTGTGTAATTTCCATGCATGCATGCAGGTTTTGCAATTTCTTTTTCCATTAATTTCCAGTTTCAGTGCGCTGTAGTCAGATAGTATGCATGGGATTATTTCAAAACCCACGCATTTACTTAAGAATGTTTTATGGGATAATATATGGTCTATTTTGGAGAATGTCATGTGTGCAGCTGAAAAGAAGGTGTATTCTGTTGTTGTTGGGTGGAACACTATGTAAACATCTACTAAGTCCAGTTGCTTGCAGGTATGATTCAGTTCTATTACTTCTTTGCTGAGTTTTTGTCTAGCTGATCTATCTCTTTGTGACAATGGGCTTTTAAGGTCCCCTGTAATAACTGTGTTCTTGTGTATTTGGTTTTTCATATCCTTTAGTATCTATGTTATATAGTTGGGGCTTCTGTGTTTGGTGCATATATATTTATAATTGTGAGTTCTTCCTCTTGAATTTTTCTGCTTACAAGTATGTAATGACCTTCTTTGTCTCTTGTAATCATTTTAGGTTTGAAGTTCACATTGTCTGCAAATAGAATTGTTACCCTTGCTTTTTTGTGGAATCCTGTTGCATGGAATACTGTTTTCTATCCTTTGACTTTTAATCTATGAGTTTCCTTTTGTGTCATATGTGTTTCTTGTATACAGAATATTGTGGGATCATGTTTCTTAATCCATTCTGTCATCCTATTTCTTTTGATAAGTGAATTGAGGCTATTTACATTTATGGATATCACTCATATGTACTGGCTCAACTTTGCTATATTATGTTCCAATAGTTTGCTTTCTGCTTTTCCCCATTATTTAATTGCTTGTCCTACCTGGTGGTTTTTTTCTGTTGTTCTGGGTATTGTGGTCATTTTTATGTCTTTTGTTTTTTTAAGATTTATTTAAAGAGAAAAGAAAGCAAAACAGAAAAAAGGTAGAAATAATACAGAATTTCAAAAACAATTAAGAAATCACTACTTGATTAATTACATATTGTCTTCTTAGAAAAAGTTGTTCATGTTACAAAATTAAGGCATACAAAGTGAGCAAACAGTGAGGCTGCAAACAGTTCTGTTCAACAATCCAACAAAAACGTGACAATACAGTTATCAATCCCACACACTTAAACATACATGCAGTTATATCCTTTAGAACATTTTGTTTTCCTCCTTTTGCTTTTTAAGTACATTACCTGTTTAGTTTTATCATGTTTCAGCTTGTTTAGTACCTTACTGATCTGTTTTGTTGTTGTTACTTCCTTTTTAATCACCTTATATAATTCTGTTGTTTTGTTTTGAGTTTCTCCTCATTAATGTCACATGGATCATCTTTGATGGAGTTGGGAGTTTTTGGAGGTATTTTGTTACCTTGTTTTCTCATGTTCCATTGTTTTATTTTTATTTAATTTTTATTAACTTGGAGGTAGTAATATACAACAAAACAGGATGGAATACAGCCAATTGAGACAGTATAGTGAAACTGGCACAATACATCACAGCAGGTCACGAGGACAACAATAATAGGCACCATTGTATATCTCCTTATCTTCACAATGGTTGTTCTTCTATTAGGTACAGCAAAATGAAAATAAATACAAAACATTGTAGAACACATCAAAACAGAATATTGAATAGAGCAACACCATTAATCAGGACAAAGCAAAGCAGCGAAAAAAAAAATCTGCCTTCAGAGATAGTAGAAGGAAACTCCCCCCACTTGCTGTACCACTTATGGTCACCTCCCAAGAGATACACAGATCCCTGGATCCCAATTGTTATGGGGGGGAAGGTATGTTTGATTCTAAGCCCGTGCCTCGGTAGGTGGCAGGCTGGTTCCTGGTTATCTCAGAACCCTAAGTTCCAACATGGTGTGGATCTCAGGAAATGGTGTTGTTTCTTGTTTCCCCGCCCTGGGGTTACTGCGGCTTGCCAGACCACAGTCACTTACCAGGGCGGTGGGCTGGTTACTGGTTGGCTCAGCACCTTAAGTTCCAACATGGCTTGGATCTCAGGAAATGCTGTTGCTTCTTGTTTCCCTGTCCTGGGGTGGCCACGGCTTGCCAGACCACAGTCACTTACCAGGGCAGCGGGCTGGTTACTGGTTGGCTCAGCACCCTAAGTTCCGACATGGTGCAGATCTAAGGAAATGCTGTTGCTTCTTTTCATCTCTTTCTAGTATGACTTTCAACCCTTTTTCTAGGGTTGGTTTGGTCCACGTAAATTTCTTCAGTTGTTCTTTGTCATGAAAGTAACTTCTTTCTCCATTAAATTTGAGTGAAAGCTTTGCTGGGTACATCAGTCCAGGATGGAAGTTGTTTACTTTCAGGGCTTGAAATATCTCATTCCAATAACCCAAACCTTGACTTGAGGGTTTGTGCTGAAAAGTCTGCTGTGATTCTTATGGACTTTCCTTGATAGGTGACTTGTGTTTTTTCTCTAACAGCTTTTAGTATTCTGTTTTTATGTTGTATGTCTGAGATCTTAATTATTTTGTGTCTGGGTTTAGATTTATGTTGGTTGTGACTGTTTGGTGTTCTGTATGCCTCATTTAATATGCATATCAGATTTTTTCTGCATGTTTGGGAATTTTTCTCCTATTATTTCTGTGAATATTTTACATATGTCATTTGTATTGACTTCAATGTCTTCATTAATACCTACTAATCTTATATTGTTGCTCTTGGCATCATCTTGAAGCTTCTGGTTTTTCTATTTTATGCTGCTTTGTTATTTTTAAAAGTTCTATCCTTTCATGATCACTAATTGTGATCCTGTTCTCAAGGTCCAAAATCTTATCCTCAGCTTCATTAAAATGGTTTTGCATGCTTTGGATTGAATTTTTTGTTTTTTTGCATGTCTCTTTCAGTTTGTTTCATGAATTCTGCTTGTTTTCTATATTTTTCATTCAAAGTTTCAATCAGTTTCCCATGTTCTTGTACTTTCTTCTCTATTTCTTTGTTAGCTGTGCTCAGCAACTTTTACTAAGGTTGTTACTTCTAACTTTTTCTGGGAGAGTACTTCTAATTTGATTTCCTCTATGGCCTCATGGAGTTGTTTTTTTTTAATTTCCTTTACTATATTTTCTGAGATTCCTGGTGTGTTACCTTTGGAGTGCTCTATTTCAATGTCTCCTGTACTTGCACCTGTTGGACTAGATGTTTGAGATTGCGTTCTGCTTTCTCGTTTTGCCATTTTCCTCTTTTGAGTAACTATTTGGTTCTTCAAATCCATTAGTGTGAACTTTTGGTAGTGTGTATCTTGGTGTCCTACTGTAAAGTTGATGTTTGTTCAGTTTTTGGGTCCCACAATGAATAGGTGGGCCAGTCACCTGACTCCCTGCTGAAGGGACTGTTGGGTGAGTCTTGTAGTCTTCCTGAGCTGACAAGCCTAGTAGTATTGATGTAGGTCAGCTTTTAGTTCCTGGTAGTATTTTATCTTTGGGTTATTCCAGGTCATCAAATCTCCTGGTCTATAGTGTTTGTGTTGGCTGAGGCCCTACTGTGTCCCTATTGTATGCCTGTGTGTCTCATAAGCCCTTTTGATTTTCTTCAAGTTGGGGGAGTGCTTTTTGACACACTCCTCAGTCTGCCTGATGTTTTCTGTGTGTAAGAAGGGGTCACCCTTACTCTTGCCAGACTTACCAAGGTCTTATAGTTAGTTGGAGTGAGATTTACTACCGGCCCTATTTAGCTACTGTACACCTCCATTTTAGTGGCATACTCACCATACTGACTGGAGCCAGGTTAGATCTTGTTTAAGTGAGGCAGTCACTTAATGTCCCTTCAAGGTAGCACAGATAGTCCTCTGTAGTCCAAGGTTCCTCTGGGTGCAGAGTTCCAAGTTTGTCTGGTGCACGCTGGGATTCCACTGCTGCCGCTGCCTGGGTGTGCACAGTGTGGACCCAGGGTGGGTTCCTGGCTAGCTGGCTGCTTGGGGTTCACTGAGCACAGTCTCGTTAGGCCCGCTGATCCCTCTAGTGTGCCTTGGGGTGGTATCAGATGCAGGGCATGGTCTTATGCCTGGGCACAGAGTTCCAAGTTTGCCTGGTGGGAGTTGGGGTTCCACCTGCCCCTGGAGTGGGCACAGTCAGGTTCAGGTCCATTTTAAAAGCAACGCACCATCCTGTACACTACTTAGTACCCTGTATTTTAAAGACATATGTTATAGTTGTTAATAATGGTATTTATTCATCCTACATATTAATGGTCCCATCTTCTAGTTCTTTTATACACTTGGGCAATCTTGTTTTTTGCCACCTTTCAACCTTGTTTTTGAACTCAGTCCACCATCTCCATCAATAAAAATAAACCATATATTATTAGTAAATATAAGCTTATTAATATAGCTTAGTACTCAATAGCAGAAATACACAGAAACACTCCAAGATTAAACTTGAAACAAATACAGGAGAATCCATGATTGGGTGTATTACAAAATTGCAAACAAGCCAGGCTTATTGACACACACTTTCATTCTCAGCTACATCGACTGCTGAGAATGACAAGTACAGGAAAAGCATGGGAAATTTAATCAAATCCTCTCTCAAAATAAAATTTTACAAGAGAATAAGTAACGTTGCTCACTAGTAGAACATTTGCTTTGTGTGAAGCCTGGAGTTTAATACCTAGTATATGAACACAAAAAAGGCAACTAAATTTAAATATTAAATGTCCAAACTTGTTCTATCCAAAACCTAATTCTTGATTCTATAATTTAGTTGTTTCCCTAGGCAAGTAGAAAATTTGTACAAAGGACATCAGTAAATTACAAGTTGGAGCTACAAAGAAGCTACCTGTATGATAAACTGTCTTTTTTTTCAGCCTAAATTTCATTCAGAGGCTGAAGGTGTAGCTCAGTGCTATAATATTTGCTTGGAATATAAAAGGTCCTGGGTTCTCTGCTAAGCACCAAAAGTAAAATAAATGTTAGTAAGCTCTGAAGTTATAATCCTCTATAGCAATATGTTGTCAATAATATACAATCACAATAAACTCTGAAATATCCTAATAAATCAATCTTGGAACATCCAACTATGAAGACAGTTCCTCCTCTTTGCAGGACATGACCTACTATGACTAGAGTGTAACTAAATTTATCACTCCTAAAAGGGAATATATTGAAGTTTTTAAATCTTTGTTGTGTGAGACTCCAGCATCCTTATCCACCAGTTACTAAATACTAACATAGTATCACAGTACAAATGTAGGAGTGGTACTATACTCCTTTGAGAATTATAGTTAAGGAAATTATAAAAAGCACTGGTTTTTAAATACCATTGCTTTCATAGGAAGTCACTAATAATGAGAGAAAAATCTGCAATTTGAAGCAAGTCTTAGTTTTTCAACCCTCAAGCCGTGGAATAAAGGCCTACATTAATAACCAAAAATTTGAGATTTTTCCATCATTGTGTACTTTCAGCAACTGTCATTAGCCTATTAAGTTAAGCCTTGCAAATCCCATAGAAAATATCAATGACACTTGTGTATTTAAAATTTTATATGTGAATATCACTTTTAGAGTAATTGAAGCATAATTTGAAGTTCTGAATGACTCTCCTCCATATTATTCTCAGCAGATTTTTGTTTGTACTTAGCAAGCTCTAGTGAGTGATGCTACTTCCTTTTTCTCTATTTTCAATAATGTACCTAAACAGCAATGGGTACAAGATTTAAGTTCAGGAATCTGTTTGCTATAGACAAGATAGTGTTTCTTTTATGTTATTGCAGATACTAAGGTATTCAGATTTTGGAATAACTGGAGAGAAAAATAGGTAGATTTTCAAATCTGTAGACATTTGGAAAGACAATGACCATTCTTTTTTGATTATCATGTAGAAAATTATCATTATAATGTGTGAGGTTACAAAACATCATTCAGAAACCAAACTAGTAAATTGCATTTGAGTTACTTTCACAGATAATAAATTGAAATTTCCTTGAAAATTCATAAAATAAATCAATCCGAGAATGTTTTTCTAACCTTCTGGGGCCCTCCCTGTCTGACTCATCTGATTTGAAGAATGCTAAATGTATAATCATTGTTTGCAATATGTGTTGCACAGGGTTCAGTAAACTACAATGAACATTCTGTAACTGTCTATATCATTTGAAACAGATATAAATACAGTATGCTTCAGAGTCTTGATATGAAACTAACCATGATGACTAAGATACAGAAGAAATAAATGTGTGCATGAGCATTGGTTGGTGGAGTGGAAGACAGTGAAATGGGAACAATTACTTCCAAAAACTCTAAGAAATTACAGTTCCCTGCCTAAGTATAACATGTGCTATATATGGAGGTACTGAAACATTTCTGAAAGAAAAAAGGATTTAAATGAGGTTCTAGTTTATAGAAGATGTCTTTGTTTATATCCCCAAATAAGCAATCATTAAAATACTTTTCCTCTGCATTGTGGGAAGATTTATCATAAAAATTTATGACATTTTAGTAAAATACAATATTATCTGAACAAATCTGAACAAACATCAAAAACAGTTGTCAAGAATCCTAAAAAAGTAACTTTCTAAAATTTATGACCTAAGTACAAACAATAATAAATAACAGAAAAATGGTCAAATTGAATTTTTTTATTTTAATTCCTAAAAGTAACCATAAGTTACTAAATTCCAATAAATATATCTTCAAGAATAATAGTCGATCTTCAGTACGAACATAAAGTTTTGCATTATTTTAGTTTACCTCATTATTATCCTGAACTTCCTAGATCTGTGGAAGCCTTGCAAGCCAACAGGTTCACAATAAAGATAGTCATCAATGCTTGAATTCCAGCATGTCAGGGAACAGAAATAAGCTTTAAATCCCAAAAAGCATTCCCTGAGAATAATTTTGACATTTGTGGAAGCTCCATTAGTATGTCATACTTGTCTTAACTGACTTCAGTCAAAGCTCACTCTGAAAACAATTCTGTATTTTTTTCTGACAAAAAGCAGATGTAGCTCCAACCTTATGAATAATTATATTAAATGTAAATATACAAAATATTCCAGATATAGATATGAAAATATGAATAAAATATAGAATAGGAACAAACTAACTACCAGAAAAATACTTTTGGTGCAAAAGAAAAATAAAGGATTAAAAATACATATCATGTAAATACCAAAGAAAAATATTACACAAAGTAGACTTTAAACAAAGTGGACTTTAATACAAGTCTACTGGTGACAAAGAGGGTTTGTTTTTTTGTTGCTCTAGAGATCAAGTCCAGTATCTTGTGAAAGTCAAGAACATATTCTACTACTAAGCTACATGCACAGTCCTAAGTCTATTTCATAATGATAAATGCATAAATTCACCAAGAAGCAATATCAATTGCAAATAGATGTGTGTTACCAAGATAGCTTAAAATACATAGAGCAAAACCTGAACTGAAAGGCAAAAATAGAAAATTAAATAATAATTGTTGAAGATTTCAATAGCTATTTTCTATAATTAGACATTAACAACAAAGTAAAAGTAAAATTAAGAATTTGCCAACACCATGAACAAACTAAACCAAACTTAGCTACAGAACATGACATGAATGGCAGCAAAATACACATTCTTCCCAAGAACACATATAACTTTATCCAGAGTAACACTTACACTAGGTCATAAGACAACTACCAGTAAGTTTAAAAGTATGAGAATGATGCAAAATATATTCTTTAGGAAAAGTAGAATGAAATTTAGAAATCAGCAAGAGATGTACAAGTGAGAATTTCACAAGTGTATGAAATTAAAAGAAGCATTTGTAGTAGCCAATGAAAAAATAAAATTAAAAAATCATGAGAAAAATTAGGAAACACTTAAGAAGAAATAAAACATCCTTCACACAACTAAACAGGTCTTGGAACAAAATATTTCAAAATGCCTATATTTTAAAAAGAAAAAAGATTTCAAGACAAAAGCACGTTACCTTAAAAATTAGGAAGAATATACTAAATATAAACTAGCAAAGGAAGGAAATGAAAAAGATTAGAATACAAATAAATGAAGCAGGGGATAGGAAAACAGTGGAGAAATCAATAAAATAAATTTTATTCTTTAAAAAGATCAAAATTATAAATCATTTACTTGATTGTTAAAATAAGATAGATAAATCAGGTTTCTGAAATGATGAGACAATTACTATATTTACCCCCCAAAAAAGGGAATGATAGTAAGAGAACACCATGTATTATTGTGTACCAAAAATAATAAAATCTTAATGAAATAGAGAAATTTTTAGAAAGATGCAGAAACTGATTCAGGTGGACATATAAAATCTAAACATACCATTTGAAGTAACGACATTTAATTAATAGTACAAAACATATCTCCTAAAGCAATACCAGTCCTAAATGACCTCATTGATTAGTTTAGACAAATTCTGAAGTAAGAATAAATACACATCATATATTCTTTCAGGTTATGGGAGATAAAGAACATTTCAAAACTTATTCTATGAGACCAGAATTACCTTGATACAAAAATCTGGAAAATACTTCTTTTCAACTAATGGTGAAGAGACAATAAGATAGCCAAAAAAATTAGCTTGACACATTATTCACATCACATAACAAGTAAATACAAATAGTTTTGTTATGGTTTATATCTGAATATCCCCCCCAAGACTCATGTGCTCATGGGGGTAGGGCTTTTTAGAGGCATCTCAATTTAGAGTTTGTTATTGGATAGTTGTCTAGTGCTAGTATTGTTCATGTGAGTGGTGCACCAGCCCTAGGGTCAGTACAGCATAAAATATAAAGGAAGAAAAGAGGCTTCATCTTCTCTCTGATTGTTTTCTTGTCTTCATCCATCATGAACTGTTGTCCCTCTGCATTGGAGTTAGTAGATCATGGACTTAAACCTATACAAACTGTGAGGTAAATATATGTTTCCTCTTTCAACATGGGTATTGGTTATTTTGGCTCAGCAATGAGAAAAGAAACTAAAAGAGAATTTGGTACCAAAAGTGGGATCAGAAGTGTTCCCTCACAGATTTCAAAAGAAAGCCTTGGAGGCCAGGTAGTATGTTCCTTAGAGGGCAGTGTATGAAGATGAGTGTGAATACAAAAGTGAAGTGGAGACAACATAATTTGGGGAAAGCCAGGAACATGGATCACCTAAGGAAAGCTGCAAGGCAGGAGTCAAGCAGAACTAAGAGAGAAACTGGGAGTTACTACCACCAGAAGTGCCATAGGCAGGGGCAGCCAGCCAACAAAGTCTTTTGGAGCTTACAACTTGCCAAAAATTACTTCAGGTGCTGCACATGGAAAAATAGGGCTTAATATTTACTGTATTGGATTTTGGACTTCTTGTGGTTCCATTCCTTTGTAATCTCCTGTTTGTAAATTTTGGAATGCAAATGTTTATCTTGTGCCATTGAATGTTGGGAGTATTTAACTTGCTTTTCATTTTTACAAGGGCTCACAGCTAAGATATTGCCTTGCATCTGAGGAGACATGGGACTTGAAATTTTCAGTGGTGCTAAAACTGTTTGTACTTTGGCAGCTCTTAGAAATATATTAAATACCGTTTGCATAAAGCAATGTGCATGAGTCTTCATATGCTTCATATGAAGCTTATGCTTCATATCTGGATGTCCCCCCAAACCCTCATGTGGTCTTGAGAGAGAGGGTTTTAAGAGGTGACTGAAGCTAGAGTTTATGTTTGGTTCATTTTAAAGTGCTGGGATTGGGGTTGTTAGTGCTACCCATGCCCTAGTGCAGATAGCCTGCATACAATGTAAGGAAGGAAAAGAGGCTTGCTCCTCTCTCAGTGGTTGCTTTTGCTGCATTCAACCACCATGAATGTTCCTCTACCATGTGCCACCCTGCCTTGGAGCCAGCAGATTATTGACCAAAACTTCTACAAACTATGAGGTAAATATATTTTTCCTCCTTTAACTTTTTATGTTGAATATTTTTTCTCAGCAGTGAGAAAAATAACTAAAACAAGATTATATATGTAAATATAAGAATTAAAGTGATAAAACTATTAGAACAGAACTTGTTTGAAAATCTTGGGAGTTTTTATTAATTATTAATAATACCAAAAGTACAAACAACAAAAGTCAAAAATGAAAAAAATAATTTTATTGTAATTAAAAATTTTGTCCTTTAATGGTTCTCATTGAGAATATAAAGATAATGTATAGATGGAAGAAAATACTTGTCAATCATGTACAAATATTCCTCATTGAATGACCTGCTTAAGAACTATTTGGACAAATGCAGTTTTTTAAATACAATTCTCTACATCGTGTGTACTGTCTCAATGCCTTTACTTTAACAGTACCTTGTTTATACACTACTATAACATTTGCAGAATTTACTGCACAGTACACACTGTAGTTTTTTTCTGTTATAAACTACAATGCTGTATGTAATAGCTTTACAAATAAAAATAAATCACCCAGTTAGAGTTTCCACTGACAATTTGTTTGTTCTGAATATTGTGATGTAAATACTACATAAAATTTCTTATTCAGTGACCAATTAATTTAAGGATCTATTCACAGGAATGAAAGTCATTTAACAAATAATGTCTATATCAAACAATGAGGTTATATCAAGAATATATAGTAAACTCTTACAAGTCAACAACAAAGAGGCAGATAAATTAATTTTAAAATGAGCAAAATAACTGCATAAACATTTCTTCAAAGATGATATACAAATGATTAATAAGCACATGAAATAATATTGAATGTAATTTAGAATCAGCAACATGAAATTCAAAACTACTTTGAGATAGCACTTTATACCACAAGGATGCCTACTACCAAAGGAAGATAATAACTAATATTGATGAGAGTGTGAAGAAACTGGAAATCTTAGCTATTAATGGACCAATTTTTAAGTGGGGAATCTATTTTGCAAAGCATTTTTGGGAGTTGTTAAAACTTAAATGTAGAATTATTTTTTGATCCAGAAATTTCACTACCAGTAATATACTATACACAAAAGAAACAGAAATGAAATTTGTAAACAGAAATTTGTACACAAATGTTCACAGCAGCATTATGCCTAATAGCCAAAGAAAATTTCCAATATACATCTTTTAAAATGTGTTTTAGTCATCCATTGTCTAATTATTTGGTGATTCAAATGATAAATTTCTAATACCTGTTATGGCATGATTGACTCATGAGGAGAGTATGTTAAGTGAAGGAAGCCAGACACAAAATGCTACACAATAATTGATTAAATTTATATGAAATACTAAGAAAATATCCAGCTATAGAATATGAATTATTGGTTTCTAAAGTGTTGGAGTTTGGAGTAAAGATATGTGACTGTGAATGTATAAATGTTTCTTTATGGGGTAGTGAACATATTCTGAATTTAATACTGGTAATGCTTTTACAATTTTATGAATATACTAAAGCATCACTGACATATATGTTTTTATACTTTTATTTTTCATTAGGTACCCGTTTGCAGAATATAGTGGTTATATTCCTTGCGATGTGTTGGTACATATTTTAATACCATTTTTCATCTTCTTCTCTCCTCTTCCTTACCCTCTCCCTCCAACTCTTGGTGCAATATACAGTTTTAAAGTGTGAATTTTGTCTCAAAGTTCTTACAATATTTCTAATAAATCTGGTTTAAGTGAATATTCACAAATGTAATCTTAGCAATCTGGAAGACTGAGGATGGATGACTCCAAGTTCAAGCTCAAATTTGGGAATTTAGTGACGGCAAAATCATATCTCAAAATTTAAAAAAATAAAAATAAGAAAATAAAAGGCTGAAAATGTATCTCAGTGTGAAGTCTCCAGGTTTGATCCTAGTAATACACACACACACACACACACGCACACGCATACACATGCATACAAACACACAAACATATTTTCATCACATAGATAAAACATGTTCTGGAAGGCCACTTTTATTGTTGAAAAAATAGAATAATATTAACCATTAAATGTCAGCCTTTTTATGATAAATATCAGTAATTCCACAATAATTCCTGAATTTTTACTTTTGTTTTCTGGTAAACTGCCATGTTATATTTAAATATTGGAATTTCTACCTGAAGAGCAGGTTTCCTTAGAGTTATAATGTCATGAATATGAGAAGCTAGAAACTGCAAAGAAATACTTAAATTGTATACATAAGTGTCAAAATAATTCATTGCTTTATGTGCTGTAAATGCTGGCTTATATTATTCATATTTTGATACAAAGATTTTAATAGTAATAACAAAACTAATAGGCAAGTTATTGACTATAACATCATATGAAATAAGAAACTATTACAGGGTGAGCATCTCTAATCCAAAACTTCAAAATGTGAAATGTTCTGAAAGTGACATAAGTCCATAAGTGGAAAATTTCACACCTGATCTTTATGATAGTATTATACATAGCTAAATTAGGTAGAAATATGCCAATTTTAGTTAAGATGTTTCAACCAGAACAAAACATTAGAAGCAACTTCAAAAAGATAAATTTATTTTACACAAACTTTGACAGAAGAGTGACCAATGTGCTCCATGAAAATCAGTGGAAAAACCTTTTAAAGCCTACAGGATACAGGAGCTGTTGTTTCTATAATCTTGTTTCATCAGAGGCCACCTCCTGGCTTACTAAGCCAGCTTCTACATCATTGATGGGACTTGGGTCACCCCAACAAGTCTTACAAATTGAGTCTCCCTTAACATATCATGAGCTTGAGAGTCAAATTGGTTTGCTACTTACTTTTGTAGCTTATATTCCAGTAAACTTGTGGCAAAGACACTTATTAAAAGAATTGAAAATGAAATTAACTACTGAATGCTAAAAAATATGTTGCTAAAATATGAATAAAATGGGATATGCATAGATACATAGAACTGGGAAAAAATTATCAAGGAAACTCAAATCCCTTAGATGTTAACATTAAGTTGAATTGCTTTGGAATTGGGTATCAGACCCTTTTTCAGTGGGGGCCATTGACGTTTTTCCCCCTAAAGCTGCATTACCTTTACAATGGAAAAGAGAAAATCCTATTTGGGTTGATCAATGGCCCATTAAAAGGGAGTTTATTCAATTACATAGGATCATAAAAGAACAAGTTCAGTTAGAACATATAGAGCCTTCTTTGAATCCTTGGAATGCTTGTATATTTGTGACTCCAAAGAACTGTGACAAATGGAAATTACTTCAATAAATGAGATCAGTTAATGTAAATTTATAGCCAACAGGTACCCTCCACCCAGGGCTCTCATCTCGCACTGCTGTCTGTCTGGATTGTCACTGGATCTTGTTTGTCCTTAAGAATTGTTCTTTTATAATTTTACTTTACCTATCAGTTAGACAAAACTTTGATTTTTTTAGTGTCTACTATTAATTTCATAGAACCTGTGCAATTATATCAGTGGAGAGTTTTACCATAAGGAATGGTGAACAGTGCAAATTTATGTCAATACTTTGTAGGACAGGCATGAAAGAATGCCAGAGATATATACTCAATGTTTTATTTACATGGATAATATGGTTATATCTGAAGCTCTAGTTCTCACTTGTATAATAAAAAGAGATCTTGAATCGTTTTCTTTGTATAGCTCCAGACAAGTATATGAATTCTAGTCATTATTTTGGAAGCTTATCAACTGAAAGAACCATTAAGCCTCCAAAAACAAAATCAAAAGGGATCAAATTCTCACCTTAAATGACTTTCACAAACTGTTTGATGATACCAATTGGATCTGCCATAAAATAGTCATAGCCATTAATTAATTAAAATACCTTCATAAAACTCTACAAAGTGACCCTGAGATTGACTCTCTATGCACCTTGAGCATGGAAGCTCTCAAGAGTTATGGTTAGTAGAATCAATGCTGTACTAACATCAGGTGTATGATGTTAATATCAAATATCCACTTATCTTGCTTGTACTTTTAACACTACATATTCTTTCACAGGATTGTTTTGTCAACTCTATTATAATGAATTATTCCCCATAAAATGACTTTATCTTCCTAGTAAACTGGTGAAAACTTTATGAATATGTACTAGACAAATGGCTGAAGTTATAATAAATGTTTCCATTTGATCCACTCGACTCAGTTTTTTGCCACTTATACCTCTGTACTAATTTTCCCCATAGATTTGACTCAAAATGCTATGGTATTACAACAAGCTATATATTGGTAGGTATTTTTTGCAGACTTCATTGGACAGGTGGATAATCACATTCCTAACGATGCCTTCCTCTACTTCCTCATTAAACATCCTTAAGTTTCATGCAGAATAGCCCAGCTAGAGCCCATTTCTTTTTTTTTTTTTTGCAATTTCTTTTCCCATTAATTTCCAATTTCAGTGCTCTATGGTAAGATATTATGCATTGGATAATTTCAATGCCTTTGTCTTTACTTAAGTATATTTTATGAAATAATATATGGTCAATTTTGGAAAATGTCCCATGTGCAGCTGAAAAGAATATGCATTCTGATGTGGTTGGGGGGGACATTCTGTAAACATCTACAAAGTCCAATTGCTCAGAGGTATGATTCAGTTCTAGTATTTCATTGTGGACTTTTTGTCTAGTTGATCTATGTCTTTGTGACAATGGGCTGTTAAGGTCCCCTGTAATAATTGTATTCTTGTGTATTTGGTTTTTTATGTCCATTAGTATTTGTCTTATATAGTTGGGTGCTCCTGTATTTGGTGCATATATATTTATAATTGTTAGTTCTTCCTCTTGAATTTTCCCACTAATGAATATGCAGTGACGTTCTTTATCTCTTTTAATCATTTTAGGTTTGATGGTCACATTTTCTGCAAATAGAATAGTTACCCTGCTTTTTTTCTGGGTTCCTGTTGCATGGAATACTGTTTTTCTTTCTTTCTTTTTTTATTTAAAAGAGAATAAAACAAAAGGGGGCAGTACAGAGCAGATCAGAACAGGACAACATAGGCAACACAGTACTTTACATTAAGTCAACTGGACATCAACCGTATCTAACACCATATCTCTTACTCTGCTATAGTTGAGCATAGTTTCAATTACAATAATATCAAACATAACACAATAGTATAAAGCCATGTATAGAGTGAAAGAATTCCAGGGCTTTCTGAACCGAATAACAGAAAATGATCAATGGGTATTATAATATCTCATTTTTGATAAAAAAGAAAAAAATTTGTTTGAACTATCACACATATTCAAATTCCAATGACACACAATGTGGTAGATAGAACCAATGGTAATAGAACAAAAAAAGCATGGTAGGACTTCTAAGAAGGATAATATAAAATCAGAAATAGCTGTCATAATGTTTTCTTCAAAACAGCTGTTCATACGATCACGTGTGATATAGTGAAACAAAACAGGATAAGACCATTCCAACTGATGATTTAAAATTTGAAAGACTTAGAAGCTATGAGATGGGGCCTCATGCTTACCATAAAGTCTTATATACTCTTATCAAATCTCATATTAGGGAGATTACATGGTATTTACCCTTGTGAGTTTGGTTTATTTCACTTAAGAGAATGGTCTCGAGTTGTGTCCATTTATTTATAAATATCTCGATGTGATCATTCTTTATAGCTGAGTAGTACTCCATTGTATAAAAATGCCACAACTTTTTTATCCATTCCTCAGTTGATGGGCACTTAGGTTGTTTCCAAGATCTGGCTATTACAAATTGTGCTGCTATAAACATGGGTGCACATATATCACTGTGGTATGATGTTCTCA